>JBCFXI010000732.1:0-26410 GCA_038496175.1 Ampulex compressa
TATATATATTTCACAGGTCACGAATCAGCGTTGGGACGCGAGACAAAGCAGAGAGACGACGCCTCGTTTCTCATACATTTTTACGACGGTTTACACGATACTCCCTCTTGGAATAATGTCGATCGGGTACGATCCGCCAAGCTAATTGGAAGCAACAAGGCTATTTATTAACCAACAATAAACTCTTACATCGACTAACGATCGGTTCGCGTGCGAGGAACGCTCCGAGGCGCAGAACTTCGGCCGAATCGATTTATTCGCCCAGCGGAATATTTGCGGTGCTTTACGCGGAAAGGAGAAACATGAAACTTTTTCGCGGGAGTTTTTCCTTTATCTCTGTAATCGAATCCAAGACGAGACGTCGAAACTTTAGAACGCAGCTTTACCTTTCGAACTCGAGCCGCTATGTGGATAAAGGAGGTACGTTGAATATTGTCCGTTTTACAAATAGAGAAGAATTCGATGGTAATACCTTAGCTTCGTATTCGATTTGGTTACTCCTGGACATTTCGATATATGTTTCAGTATTCTCTACAATATTCAGACTACGAACTACAAATTCTGGAGAAAAAAGGATTATTTTACCTGACAGCTAATATTTTCCTCGTGCAATTTGTAATACGGTGAAAAAAGTTTTTACGTTTTTTTTTCATTATTGATATTTGATTGTATATGTATTATATCTTATCGCTGATTTGAATTTCTTTTTTGAATGTATGTATATTGATTGTATATATGTTGATATTTTATTATTGATTTGAATTTCTTGCAAATCCTTGGTATAATTAGTAGCGCGATATAAATTGCGATAAAATGGCGGAAGTTGAGGGGTGAATTTTAAGGACGACCCCCGCGATCGGGAAATGATGCATGATTCGTTGGGGAGTATCTGGTTGAACAGGTGTTTGCGAAGGGCAGAGCTCGGCAGCACGATTAAAGCTCGTTTAATCGGCCTTAATGATCATTCTCTTCAGGGACAAATAGAAGCTAAGTGCGTCCCCAGCGCGAGTCGGACGTTTCTCTGGCAATCGACCTGGTTAAGTCCGCCAGTCGATGCGAAATCCCTTCGATTACTCTCTCCCAAGCTGCCAAAGACACTCGTCCAACTTCGAGCTACATCCTGCCTTGCACTTCAAATTTCGAGGGCCTCAGATCTCAATTGCACAAAACGCATTCGTATCCTGATCGATCGGCTCATTGTAATACTTGCTGCGCTAGGCTCATATTTCAAAGAGCGTTGTACAATGTTAATCGCATTATTCTGTGAACTATATTAAAAAATAACTTTATTACATAACCCGTTTAAGATTTGCCAAGTTTGTTTGTAATCCTTTCGTCTAATAGACTTAAATGTCACAGGTTTGGAGTCACTTTGGAAAGGCATCTTTCTGATGTTTCGGAACCCTCTTTAAACAGTATGTCCTAGACTACATAACCTTAGCAGTCGATGCCAAAAAATGAATTTAAAAAAAAGGCATCTTCGTAATAAGTAGTGAAATAACACAATTGATCTTCTGAGAATTGTGTTTTACATATTCTATACCAAAGCATGGAACACTTGTTGAAAATCTAACGATTTTTGTAACGAATATAGAAGAGATCAGAAGCAATTTCCAAAGGTGAATAATCTATAGAATGGATGTAGAGAAAATTAAAATCAAGACGAACGATCCTTCGAGACGTACGAGGATTCAACCTCGGGGAATCATCGTGGATCGTCGAGGATTAAGACGCGATTACTTAATCACAGCTTTTAGGCAGCGAAGCAGAAGCCGATTAAGCCGGACAGTTTAACACACACGCGGTCAGAGCGCCAATTAGAGCCCTCGACAGAGTTAAGAGAAACCAAAATCGAATTTCCAGAGTGGCGCCCAACGGGAAGACGTCAGAGGGATGAAGCAAAATCCCACGATTTCGAGTTCTACCTTTTCGCTCTGCGAAATTCTTCCTCCTTCGATCGCGAAGATTCGAAAAGGGTTGGGAGGCAACGAACCGTCGAGTATTTATCCCTTTGGCGCTGGTGATTAATTCGAAAACGAGGATTAAATCCAAATTATCTTTGCCCCCGCCGTCGCCCGCCGCTAATTAGGGGGCTATTAATTCCGCGTTATCTAATTATTCCGTTCACTTTCTACGCCGCTCGCAATTACTTCGATGGTCGTAAGTTCGAGGACGTTTCCTTGCGGGCCAACGTGATAAATTGGATATCCTTCTCTGTGGGGTATTTATCACCTCGAAGACTGACATTGAGAAATTTCCCTTTCACGCTTCCTCCTTGGGCCATGTGTTGAGTAGGAATTTCGGAGTTGCTTTGGCAAAAAAAAAAAAGAAAGAGAAAAAAAGGAAGAGCTCTGGGTTTGAGATGCGATTACTTTTTCCAACGAAATCGTAGCTCTTACTGCTTAGTACACTTGTAGAAAACGAAAGCTTTAAGAAAAGGGGTGAGTAATTCTCTTACGATTGAGGTGAAATGTTTCTAAAAGTGCAAGCGTGGAATGTTTATTCTTCAGGCTTAGGTATCGATGACATATGACCAGGAGACTTTGGCCTATGTCCAAAATGCGCGGTGTGTTTGGTGACCTGGAGAGGGTAGTCAGGGATGAAGAGTAGATAAAAAAAGTCGAATATTGAGAGTCGTGCGTATTGAATCAGCGAATAGCTATATAGCTAATATAAATAGCTAATATTTAAAAACGCCTAAGTGCCAAGGAATCCCTTATACAGTGTGAAGAAACGATGTTTATTTCAGTTGTCGTTTAGCTCATCGTTTTAAATCCTTTTTACTTAAATACACCGATTCCAACACACGTTTCTTTTCAAGAGAGTTTTACTCTGTTCCATCGTAAAATATATGTGGGTGTCTCAAAATTCGCCCAAGATTCGAAAATGTCAACAAATATACTCATACTTTAACAATCTATACTCTATACTTTATGAATCGATTAATAATTCACAATCATCGATTATAAAACTATTTTCTATTAAAATTACTTTCTGCGTGAATTTTACGACACTCAGTATATATACGTTTTTGTTTACAACAATATTCACCTTGAAGAGATATATTCCTGTTAAAGGTAGTCAATGCTTCGACGCAGTGAAAAATGCTATATAATAATAATGTTAAAAGGCAATTCGCGCGATTGCAGGATCGGATTACCGCGAAGACCGGGCGGTAGAAAAGGAATATTGTCCGTAATACGGGGTATTCAGCGATTGCCGTAAAGAATCTTTAAGCCGCCGGTTAAATACCGCTCTCTTTATCTCCTGCATCTCCTTTTAAAGGTCGAATATCCGGCAATGATCCCCCTGAAACTGCTGGGCGACACAAATATTTCCGGGAAAGGGAATTAATTACTGAGTTCCCTCAACCTCGTTTCCTTTACCTCGGTGCTTGCTTTAATTGCATAAAGGCACGGCCCTCCTGGAGGAAGAATCGATAACCTCGGTCCATCATAAAAATGAAATAACGTAAACGCTCGATACCCAGGCCAACTTTGCCGCTGTTCGATAATTAATGCACCCGCGGAGCTTTGCTGGAGGTAGCAGAGATTTCTCGGCTACTCCCGTCCCAGGAGAAGTCCTCGCGAGAAGAAAAACCGCGACATAAGTCTCTTAGGAGAAAACGAAAATTGAGGGTAAATAAGGAAAGCTTAGCGAGGATATAAATGGACCTCGATGTCCGTTCAAAATCGTCGTTCTCCTTCGCCATCAAATTCGCGAAGAGTTGAAGCAAACTGCAAATCGTACTTCGAGAGAAGCGAATTATACTCGGCGAAGAGCGCTATTTTAATACATCTAAAATATCGAGAGTCGAATAATTAGGATTACGAAATGAAGGGTTGGAAATCGTAGGGGAAGAGATTAAGCGAAAATCCATGAGCTCGATGATAATTATCCTTGTCAAAAATTTCGCGAGAGCGGCGAGGATTTAGCATCGCGAAAGAGATTCTCCTTCGGCGCAAGGAGTAAATTGCGTGCGCGAAAGGTAAGACGAAGTTTCTCCAGGATTGAGGATGAAAGGAGCGACCAGCCGAGCGCGGAAATTGACCGATAATTATCCCAAACTTTCCAACCGCGCTTAGCTTCCCAGTTGGAGCGAGAGGCTTGTCACGCATCGCGGATTAGATCGGAGCCGCCTAATTCCGTTATTCCAATAGATTGAGATTAATCGATCTCGGTGGATCCCCCACGGTCGCGGAGCCGCTTGACGTATCGCCAAAACTTCTCGCGAATTAGCAAGATTGGATTAATGTCGCGAACTTGTTAAACTATACGTATTCGTTTCGCGGTTTACCCGGTAATCCGCGACGTGGCTTATACAGAGCCGACGCCACAGTACTGATCCGACCATTAATTCTCGCGGATACATCGAGATAGGAACCGTATTATATACCGAGAAATTGGCACTGGAGATTAAAGTTATTCTGCTCGGGGTTTCGAGGATTACTATATCCTAATCGAAACGATCAATAGTACTGCACTTTTATTGTTCATACTGAACAATGCCGAGCGAAATATATGATGCTTTGTGCTAGATTCTCCTTCTTTAATATTATTCTACTTCTTCTCTTCATCTCTTGATGTTATTGGAAAGGGAAGCGTGCTACTGATTAAATATAAATACTTAAATATAAATCTAAATCCTCGGTATTTTTATCTGGGAAAATTTTATTCTATTTAACTGCGCTTCATCTTACGTTATATCCACGATTGGTACATTTAAAAATCGAAGGAAATACGATAACACGTTTTTAGATATATAATTAGCTTAGAATTCGAAGCAAGAGATATACGTTCTTTTTTTTTTTGACACAATTCATGCGCTATAAAAATCACGAGGAGTTTCAACAGCGTGCATCTCTTTCGAGTATCTCCTACTTTCAAGTGGAACTAGAGAAAAGCAGGGGCTTACTTGAGACCGGCGATTATTTCCATGGCGGAATTAAAGTTTCCGGTGTTCCAACAGGTCTGGGCGACTCGCAGGAGGCAGGACAGCACCGCCTGCCTTTCTTCTATCGTAGAGCCGCTTGTTATCGCGTGGGTCACCCATGAGCTTACCTAATCAACAGACGCGTAACGAGGGTAATTAGCGTCCCTCGCAATGGCGCTTTCATTTACGGACATCCGTCTACGCAGGTAAAGGCCCGGATTCGAGAACACGGTCAATATATCGAGTAAACGCGCTGTGATTTGGCCGACAGATATTTTCCAGCATTAGCCACGTACGAGCTTGTTCGCGTATCTCCACTGTTCGAAGATCCGTATCCGCTAAAACCAAACAGAGGATCCCTTTACGTGCCAATCTCGTGCCAAACGGAACATTAAGCTCTCTAAGCGAAGAACTGGAATATCCTCGTGACGCCATTTTTCTTTCTTAAAGACAAGCACGTTCAGTATCCTCGAATAAAATTATTTTGATCAAAGCTAAATCGTACGGTACGCGTGAAACAAGATGGAATTCTAATAGGATTGAGTCTGATTCAAGGATTGATTTTTCCGCTTCCCAAAATTCACGCAAAAGGTAATTTTAATAGAAACACGGGTTTAGAATTTGAAACTACACATTTCTTATTCATCTATAAAGTACACGGTATAAGGTTATGTATGGAATAGCATATCGCGGCTTTCCTCGCGCATGCGCACTCTTTCGTTGAATCCTTCAAATCTTGCGTGAATTTTGCGCGAATATACGATGCATTGCTCGATCGTATGGCGTAAAATAATTCAGAAGCGACGATCGAGATTAGGACCCTGGATTTGCAGCGGATTAATCCTAGGGTCACGGATCCGTAGGAAAGGAAGTAGTACCTCATTAAAGCGATTGATGAGAGTCTGCACGGAGGAGAATACCGTAGCGACAGGCCAGTTGGATATTTCCTCGGTCTGGGTCGAGCTGTTGGTGGTGCTGGGAATGCTGCAGCTGCGACTCGGCGACGGGGGTGGCCTGCCAGGTGGTTTCTGGACCGTGGTCTGGTCCTGGGCCACGTGCCTTAGGTACTCGTGCGGTGGTACCTGGTAGAACAGCTGGTACTCGCTCTCCGTCAACCTGAGCGCCACCTCCTCGGGGAAGTGCAGCAGCTTGTGCAGATCCTCCAGCTCCTCAGAGCTCCGAGGCGGCTGCGGCTGCGGCCGCTTCTCCAGCTCTGAAAGGAGAATCGAGGGTTCTCGTTGAAACACTCAAGAACTCGCGCAGAGACGATCGTCTATAATGTGGCTAAAATATCAGTGTTCGTAAAGTGAGACTAGAGAGACCGGATGATTTTCATGGTAGTTGCGTTTTAAAAATGTGTTTAAATTTATTTTTTTAAATTCATTTTTGGCAGTTATGCCATTTGACTCAGGACGTATTGTTTAAGGTGGATTTCGAGCCAGTAAAACTGCAGTGTACATGTTATATTGAAAATCATCAATTCGTGTTTTTATCTACTACATCACCGTAGGTCTAATATAGTTGTATTCGTCGCATATTATTGTGCGAAGATAATTGTTGTAGTAAAGCAAAAGCTTGTGCGGATCTGACAAGGCGCTCGATGGCGTGAGAATAGAGAGAGCTTCGATTAGATAAAGTTTCTCCGTGTCATATCTTTCGCCAAAACGTCTCGTTTACGACGAGTCCTCGGTCAGTGGCTCTAAAAAACCTAGGTTATATTCGCGGTAAACCACCAATTCAATTTGTCCTCTACGAGGTAATACGATTACCAGGAGGATGGCTTAAAACTACGGAATTAGATTTAACGGTTGCAGCTGAATATCGTTCCTGAACCGACATTCGAACCAACTTCGCAACCCACACAATTGTTTACAATCATATTTAGCCCGCGGTTTCAAACACAACAGGCTAAACATTTCTGCAATAATTGCGAGCCTTGGTTCGCAATTGGCTTCGAAGCCTTCATCAATCCGCGATCCATCCACGATTATTATCAACCGTTCGCGTCCTTCAACGATTTCACGTTCGAGACTTTCATCGCTTCCTTCCGGGAGTGAAAAGACCGAAAATCGAAACGACGTCCGATCAATCCCTTTTCCCTTTGATCGGCGATCGTCGAAAAAGCCCGACCGCCGGTTTTTCCGCTTTTTTCCAGCCGGCAGATCGGACGCATAAAGCAATTTTCCGCCTTAACGAGCCGCGGAATGGAAGGAGCGCGCCGTGATTCCAAACAGAGAACACTCTCCATTGGGAGAGTGCCTGGCCGATTTTAAAGCTGACCTGGTTTTCCCTGGCAATAATTAAGATCGGTCGTGTGCCGGCATAATTTCGAGCCACGGACCAGCACGGAGAAGGTGGGAGTGCATTTATTTGACGGGGCAATTTTGCTGGCACGAATTATAATGCGAAACAGAACGATCCCAGAATGTATTTGATCTTTGAACAAGCGCGTTTAAGCTTTGAACGAGTCGTTTATATCCGGATAACGTGTCCGGGTAAAGTGATATTCCCTGGATAAAGTAGCGCGATATTCGATGTTGGTTATATTCTGGACGATCTTCCGGATCGAAGGTGAACAGGCTTGGATGAGGAATTCAAAATCGATATAATTCTTTTATTAGTAAACGCAGAGATCAGAGTTCAGGCTGGATTGTATATTCTAAATGATCACCAAGGCTTTATAACAAGGTATATAAACTTTATTCTACACGATTCGACCTTCGAGGCGCGCTCTTCTTTATTGCTTTCTTCATCCTTTCTCATGCTTTTCGACTATGCTCACACACATTCATTCCCACTTACGCATCCACTTGTCTATTCATACTACGCGCCTGTGGATAAGTGGCAGAGTGGAATTGACCACTAAGGAGTTCGAGCGCTAAGTCACGAGCGCTTTGCGTCGAATCGAGACGCGACGCCCTTAAGAATCCTATGCAAGGATCCTGTTCGCCGCATTCGCTCCTCCTCTTTTACGCGTCTCTTACTCATTCTCTCTCTTAAAATCCTCGAGTGTTTTTCTTCTCTCCTTTCACGGAAACTCCAGCCATTTCGGCCATTTAAACCAAAATACTACTAACTCCAGTTACCAGCTTTGTTTTTCGATTTTCAGCATTCGAGCGAAGCTCGAAGAGAGGCGCCGTTGTTTCTCCTTCTTACGAAGGAGTTTGTTAAAAATTTACAGGCAAAGTAGCGGGAGGCCTGTTTGCAGAGGTCGGCGTTAAGCAAAGCGAAACTCCATTTGTTCTTCCTGGTCGACAGTGAGACGACACTGCATGGATCAAATTATGTTCGCGGCGGTGCCGGACGAGTTCAGGTTAAATTATTACAACGGAGGGGAAGGAAAATTAATCCCCGGGCGATGCCGTCGGCCTGGTGGCGAAAGGAGGACTTGGGAAAGAAAAAGAACCGAGGGGACGAGGAAAGGTGGAAGGCTGAAAAAAGCGGTGGGCCTTCGTCCTGGGAATTGCGACACGAGCTTCCCATCCTGGTACATCCTTCTTAATTCATACAAACCGCAGCCGTGTCTCGATGCGAGGCGTTGGGAAGGAAGTAAGGCGACGAGCCAAGCAAAGGAACGAATAAACGATGATTTCATTCGCGAGTCGAGATGTAATCTCGCGAGATCTTTGGCGATCCTGATGTACGAAACGAATCATTCGCACTGCGATAATCGCGCGATGCTCGTAATATCGCTGTCCATAAGAAACACGATTTAAACGAGACAGGACTTTAAGCGCGAAGCAGCAGTGCTTCATGTTTCTGTACGTATTATCATGACTCACGTCAGAGTATAAGAGCTTAACACTAAACCTATCGAAACAGTCGAAACGAGCGTTCAGTGGTTTCTTAGAAAAATAGCTGTACTTTATAGGGAAACATTTTTTGAATCTCTCCATGATTTCACAGTGAAACGCGAATCATTCGATGTATTTATCTCTTGACATCTCTTCTTACTTCCCTTTTGTACACAAATACCAGAAATACCTAATCAAATACATATATGCGCCTAAATAATTACATAAGTACATATACACCTAAATAAGCACATGTCCAGAAAGTAAGGTTTATCGTTAACAGCGACTGACTCAACAGAAAAATCTCTATCCCTTCACTTCATTAACAAAAAAAAAAAAAAAAAACCTCTGGCGCTCAGACCAATGTCCCCCGTAACAAAATATCCATTCTCAGCTTCGATCCCTATCCCAGGACACCAGTTTGTCGCGGGTTGGAAGTGGACCTAAGGCGAAGGATGACATCGCGGTCGAGGTGGAAGGGCATGCAATCGTCAGTGGGCAAAGTCTCGTTCGGATCCCTGAGATTCGAGCTTTAAGAGGCCGATGTCGGTCGCTGGAGGATAACGGGGCTTCCAATGTTCGAGGCCGAGTCAACAAGCGGCCCATATCGTGTTGCTGTCGGCGCACAGCGGCGTAAGCCGGGTTTAGCATAAATGCGGATCCCGTATCACCGATATCGCCGTGCAAACGAGCCGCTAAGTAGCGCGAATCGGCGTACAAACATTCCTAGTGTGGACAGACGTTGCGCAGGCCTCCTCGGAGGCACTCGAGGGCGGCCGATGGGTCGATATTATCGGATAATGGCGAGATAACACGAAGGAAAGGCCAGACAGTGGGAAGGCCGCGTAAATATTGGCGGACCACCTGATTTCCTCGGAGTAACGTTGTTCCCGTCGAGAATGCACTTTAATGCTGGCGAGGGGGACAGGAAGGAAGATTCTTCGCTGTCCGAAAAATCATCGATTTGGGCGAAGGCTCGATCGAGCGGCTTCTGAGGTGTCATCGAGCGAGATGTGCAGTTTCGCGGGCGCGAGGGTGGTTAGATAAAGAGAAGGAAATTGCGCGCCTCGAGGGAAGCGCGGTGCGTTTACTTGGTAACTGCGTCGATATGCAGCTGAGGAACCTCGAGGGTGTTTCAACGTCGTGCTCCGTCGTATCTCGATATTTTGCACTCGACTCGAGTGATTTTTGTTACGCGATGTGGAGGATTTTCTCAGAATAAAGGAAGCTTCTTTATCAGTATCAATGATCGTCTTATTATTGAGGGATATCACAAGCACGCTTGTCTAGAGTAATCGCTATGAGATTTTCGCATGTTTGAACCTCCCGAAGAAGCACTTGGAAATTCGCGATTCGAGACCAAGGATCAAGCGAAAACACTCGTGCGCTACTGGTTAGATACCCCTCTAACTTCATTCTACGAGAACATAACGAAAAAATTAGCACAGCCTTGAGAAAAACGTATAATAAAAGAACGAAATTATATAGAAAAGTAATATAGCTGTTTCTTGTAAAATAAATTTTGTTTATACAAAAGGCTCGTTTACATTCCATTGACTTGACGATCGATTCCTGTTTTAACTACATTTCTCGGGAATAAACCCTTCTCAACGATCCTCTTCTCACCAAACACGCACAGAGGAGCACCGTCCGCATAAGGTACATTACCTTACATCACTTTCGCATATGTACAGTTCGCTACATCTATTATATCACATAACCAAAAAAATGAAAAAAAAAAAGGATAAGAAACCGACGAACCTTATCAGGTAATGGTGCGGCCACGTGGGGTGGAGGAAGCGGAAGTGGCCGTACCGGTCGAAGACGGAAGACGGCGGTCCACCGCCCTCGCAGGAGGTTGGAAGTCAGCCCGACGACCAGGACGGGTAATTCCCTCGCAGCTTCCCTGCCCCCATCAGGACGGCTCCATCGTGGTCCAGGCCAGATCCCACCTCTGCCCCCTCCCCTCCTCCCCCTGCCACCTCCCCTCGGCGCCTCAGCGGCGGCGACGCTGCACCGCCGACCTGAAGAAGCCAGACGAGCGAGCTGAGTCCCTGGATTTATTATCGAGGAGGCGGACGGATCGAACGAGAGGACGATTTATGGGCTCTAGGTGAATCCACGAAATCCGCGCGACAGACCTCTCCCCCCCGCCCCCCTCTCTCGCCACGCGCCCACTACTTTTGGGGGATTTATCGCCATTCTGTCCGGAAGCAATTAACGCATCGTCCTCCGGACTCTCCGGGTTTAACACTGGGACTGCCCACGAGCTTTCTGGGTTTCCATCCGCGCGCCTGGATGTGCCTGGCGGTGCTTTCCGTGGTGTCCCTTATGGAGACATGGAAATGCTTAAGTGGAGTTATTCGATTTACCTTCTTGTGCTGTGGTTTTTCTTTTGTGGATTGGGTTTATTCTAGGCGGTGGTTTTGCTATCGACTGGGATATTTTAAAGTGGTGTTTCTTGAAGTGTGGTACGTGTACCACTTGGGGGTGGGAAGAGTTTTGGGAAGTGAGGTTTTTCGTTTATTATTATTTTGTTTATGTACTAAAAGAGGGAAAGATAAATATATTTTGATTCTTGTTAATGTATATGTAGCTATTTTTTTTTCTTTTTTTTTATGAGGGGTACCTGGTGTTACGAGATTTGTAAGAGGAATATAAATGTTGAAAGTTTGAGAAATCAGTTTGATGACGTTCAGAGAAGTTTCGTGTGTCGTTTATGAATGTCGGGACACCCTGCACGATATATTCCGCGGACTTCCTTTTATCGCACGACGTAAGGTGCGCGTAAAAAGAGGAGACGCCAAGAAGAGGAAAAGCCGTGCTTCCGCGGCACATTCTCATGGCGCTACAAAACCGTGACAAAGCGTCGGCTACATATCCAGCGAAGACCAAATCCTCGAAGGTGTCGTCTAAAGAGTGAAAGCGTAAAATGAACTCCGGAATTACCTCTCACTTTCTCGACGTGACCAAATGTACCACGTATAACACATTTAAGAAGGAGAAGTAAAGAATAATGGCGAGCAAATCAAATCAACTAGATTACCCTATTTAATTTCGTACGTTTGATCATCTCATAATACATTGTGGAAATGTGAAAATGTGTATGCTACTAAAAGAAGAGTGTTATGGCTATAAAGCGGTAAAAAAAAAGAGCGAATGCAGTTTTAGATGACGCATAACTTCGAGGAATGCGCGTGGACGATGGTTGTGCGAATGTGTTGGAATAAAAGGAGATACGTGCAGAGTCCTTAAAGTCCTAGAGAACAGAGCACAGAATATAGAGTCAGATTTACAGAGCAGAATACAGAGTCAGAGTCAGAGAGTAGAGTACCGAGTCAGAGTACAAAGTCAGAGTCAGAGCTAGAGTACAGAGTGAGACCAAACGATCTATATCACAGCAATAACAACAAAGTATCATTACTCATCGAAAAAAATACTCGAATAAATTATTTATATCACAGCAATAGCAACAAAGTATCATTACTCATCGAAAAAAATACTCGAATAAATTATTTATATCACAGCAATAGCAACAAATTATCTTTACTCATCGAAGAAGTACTCAAACCTCCCACCCATCAATCCCACAATGTCATCGCAGATGAACAGATTTATTCCAATACGATTCATCCGCGCGCCGCGAGAAAGTGAAGGGAAAGGAAAGAGGCGAAAGTCACGATGAAAGGAGTTTCATGAGCGTCGCAGAAGGCGACGAAATGGGATGCGCCGGGTCGAATAATAAATTCTGGCAATTTTTAGAAGGATTTATGGATCCTTCGATCTGGCAGCCTCGATAGTTCGAGTATTAACCGTCGATCCAGGAACACGTCGGAAAGTTTACGACCGTCCGGCATACGGCGCGGCTATCCCCTTGCACTCCCACGAAACTTTCGTGGAGCCCGTTAATCCTTAAAGCGGCGAGCCCCGACCGACGCCAGCTGCGAACTGCCGTCGACAGAATACGAGGGATAAACCGGTACCAGACTGACGAACTACGTTAATTTCGGTCGACGTTCAGCCGAAGACAGTAAAGGTAGCTTCCTCGCTTTCGACGTGGAAGGACTTTGGTCCTTTATTTATTTAGCAGGTAGAATTTCTTCAATGATCGATGATTAAGATCGACGAAGATTCGAAGTTTTTGTATCGAGGCACGTATAAATGCTCGATTCTACAATTTGACAAAGGAGGTTTTTTGTTCTAATCTTGGTGTTTTTACTGAAGGACTCTCTTTTTCCATTCTTTGGTGTTTCTAGCAAAGAACTTTGCTGGAAGATCGGTATTTTTCTGGACTATAACGCAATCCTCGTATAACATCTAATTCATCACGATAATCCTACAATACTGGTAAATCGTGGTTTTTTAAAGACAACGTTTTAATGAATCGAAACAAACCTCGTAATGATAATAAGTAGATTTGGTTAATGCAAGTTACTATTTGTTTACGAATCGTTTTAACTTCATTCAACACGAACAACTCGCTATCTATTCCCCTGACTAAGGTACTCCCACATTCTCCACAAGGCGGATGGAATAAACCACGAGGATCGACTGTCTTCCAATTCCAAGCAAACCTCCGCCCCTCCCCGCGCTTCATCTCGAGAAATATCAAGCGGGGATCTTTGCTCCGCTTTATTTTCCTCTTACTTCCCTCCTCTTTAGGAGCATCGACCGCGAGTCGTTCCAATTAATTCCCGGTTACATCGCCGGAGCTAGACATGGGTATATAGATTTCATTAAACCAGCTGGGGCCTGGGCTTTAATCTCCCGTAAGCGAGAGGATCCTGCCAGGTTTCCGGTTCCTTTCGATCAGCACCGCCTTTGATCGTCCCACCACTCGCCTTTCAATCCGCATACACACTCGAAGGCGCACCCTGGAAAGGGCCGTAATAAACCCCGCTGGAATCCGCCATTGATTTATGTTCCCAGCGAAGTCGCTCTTTCCTGCGTCAACGGGGCGGCCTGAAAGAAGGGCGCAACAGGCTTCGAAACTTTCACAGAATCGCGCCCTCTTTATCTCGTCGGCCCCATTCGACCGGCGAATAAAGCCAATTCACGCGCGGCAGATTTATTCCGCGGGCAGGTGAAACGTTTCATTTCTCACGGGCGCGTTTGCCTCTTACTTGCCAACGCGCCCCGAAAGGGGGGGAACGAAGTTCGCTTTGGGCAGCGCCGATAGGATTAAAATACGAGCCGGAGTCATCGATTCGCGGCGTACTCTGGGTTATTTAACCTGCCGCTGAAAGGGGAATTTAACACCGGAACTGGTGCGTGCCTTTTGGAGGTATTTAGGTGTAGCGCGATGTATATCTTTTGATGAAGGAGCAGCGCCGATATAACGCGATGCGATAATAGCGAAATAATCGAAAGTTGAGTAATACTGCGGGAGAATCAAAGGGAATTTTGAAAGAAGTATTGGAATGAAGGTGTGAGATTTTTTTAAGAAATGACTGATCAGCTACTTTGATTGGTTTGATGGTTAGGGAATAGGTGTTGGAAAGAGTTAAGGGATAGCGTGTGAAAAAATTGAGTTGGAAGATTTTCGGAAGGAATAGTGTATCTATTAGGGGTGAGAATAGTGGATCTTATGTTGAGATATTCTGTATACGTTATATATATATACGTCGATTCATTATTGAGCTTTTTGCAAGAAATCACGAACAAGTTACTCGCGTACACTGCATACTATAATTAATGTATCAGCACTCTTTCAATATTTCGACAAGTCCAATTTCGATAAAAAATACATTAGAGCTAGCTTCGATTAAACATAAACATACACTTCGCACACTCATAACGGTCCCATAACTACATTTACAATCTTACATTTATATTCCACATTTCACAATAAACACAGTACTGCATTGTAAATATTCACTCGCGGCCGATCCAAAGAATCGTTTCTGGTGTAAAATAAAGCGAAGGTGTTTCGAAACACTCGGCGCCTGAAACTCGATGCGATCTAGCCGAGTTCCAGTAGAGATTATATAGGATTCCACGGACATATTGTTTTAATAGACGAGCGGATCAGCGATGGGATCTCCGATCCGCGGAGGAAGAAGAAGGAAAGGAAAATCTTCTTTTCGCTGAATCGCAGCTGCCATTAAGCTTCCTGCCCGATCGAGCCGGCTTTCCTCCTCGGCCCGACTTCCGTTTTGCTAAAAGACTTTGGCCAGTTTCGCTCTCCGGGAAATAGACGCCGGACCATAATGTGGCGACTCCAAGGAAGGGATCCGAACGAAAAAGTTTCCTCCCCCAGGCTGAGACTTTCGACCGTTTCCCTCGATCGCTCCTTTCCAGCTTCGCCTCCGGTTTTAATTTGGAGGCGAGACCTGCGAGGAGAATGTGGCCTGCGAAGCAGATCGATTAAGCGGGAGCAGCGAATGGCGAATGCGTATAACGCGAAGTGGGCCAATCAGAGTGTAGCAGCTACGAATTAAATCCATTGGCCGCGACGAGGTAATTTGTCTGATCTCCGAGCGCCTATTCTACTTCGGCCCCCTTTTCGCCTTTCCTCGACAATGGGGCCCCTTCTCGACATTTTGCGAGGCTAATTCTTTATTCGAAGCTCCCCAAGCGTGACAATTGGAGTGCGAATTCTTCTTTATACCATTACTCTCTTTACAATCGCAATGTTCTTATCTTCCTTAAGGTCCAATTTCGGGGTACTTTGATTTTTTGGTAGCAACTTGGTGTCGGTTAAATCTAGTATCGTTCTTCGCGTTTATCGTTCAAGACTTCTGTAATACGATTGTGTGTACTTCATTCTGGTTTATTTAAAGAAGGATGTAAGAGTCGTTGTGAGAGTCGCGCAGGCAGTTAATAAAATCCTGGTATATTTTGTCTCGTCTTCCGCATCGTTGCCTCCGGAAACTTTGTTTCTCGCACGCTGTTACTGGAAGTGTAACGCGTTCGAATTAGATTTCTCGGGCCGTAATTCTCGGTGGTAAGGAACTCGGCTACTCCTGCATAGCTTTCTCAACGAATCAGAGCGTGATCTTTGTACATTTTCACGGTAAATTTACGTGCTTTCTTCGTGCGAGACAAACCGAAAGATTGCGCTGTCTTAAACATTAACGAAGATCTTATAAACCTCGAGGAATCGACTTTAGATCATCGATGTTCTTCTTTCAGTAGTGACTAATCGACCAGAGATCAAAATCTTTCGCGAATCTCGCAGATTACATGGAAAAAGAAACTCGAGAATTATCGGGTACGATCTTCCTTCTGCTCGACCAAATCGAACGACACAAATTCGATCGTGAATTAATTTACGACAGACGATGGAACGTACGCAAGTGATTAAAGCAGAAACCGGCAAAGTGCCGCAAATTAAACGTTTAAAACAGTGTATCCTAGGTTTACGTAAAATCAAACGAGTGCACCATAGGTATACTCTGGATTCGTTGTTCCAACATTAACACAGAGGCGCTACGAGGCATCGTGGCGGAGGTTCGAGGCCGAAATCTAACGTGGAACGCAACCGAGCATCGTTTCCGGGCACAGTGACAATTCTCCAGCGGAGGTAGCGTCGTTGCGCGATAAGAAACGACCGTCGAGATTCTGGAATTTCGTATGCAGTTCACCTGTACCTTTCGAGATACGTTTCTGATACAATCTCAGAACCGAGCGGGGTACCCTTTCTCTCCCACGATAAGAACTGAGTTCCGCTTCCCACCACAGCTCGAATCTTCATTCGAATATCTTACTGGTATTTACGATTATCATATCTGTACCCTCGCGCAGCGATTCTCTTTAGCGTTAGTCTGATACATTATCGCGATTTCCATAATATTTATCGAAGCAGAGCAAACGAGAGGCAAGATGACCGCGAGGATAAGAACGAACACTGCTTTTACAAGGTTCTGATAACCCTCGTTTTATAGTACAATATATACTATAATCCATTTTATAGTACTAATCGCATTAGCTATAACGATCATGAAATATGGTCGCTCTATTAAAGTGCTTTGCGTGCATGCAAGTGAATTCGAACCTAGTGATTTAGTCAGGTTAACACTAAACCTACTGAAACGATCGAAATAATAGGTTAGTTTCTTAGAAAAATTGCTGTGCCTCGAAAAAGGGTACTTTTTGAGATTTTCCATGATCCTACTGCATAGTCTGAATCATTATATGGAGCTATCGATATCTCTTTTTAATAGCCTTTTTCTTTATGAATATACGTGGTATACATATACATATATATAAATAAATATATGTGTATATATATATATAATATATATTATATATTATATTTATATATATCCAAAAAGTGGCTGGCGGCTTTAGTGTTAAAGCAGTAAGTATCATCACGCGCGAATCAATCAATCTGGCCAAACGGACGAGTATTTATGGGGGCCGGGTTCCTGGAGAAATCGACGACGCGTTATCCACGAATCCAAAGCCGCAGCCGCGGGTAACGAACTTGGCGATTCCAATCACCAATCAAGCCTTACAAATTGGCCGAACGCTGCGCGGTCGAATGATCGTCCGCGAACGACGTTTCGGACGATCGAGGATCGTCGTCCCTTCGGTCCGCCCAGCGACGGGGCGACAACTCTTTCCTCCTCCTCGACGCCTCGAATTACAGCGCGAAAGAAACGCGTAGGAGGCCAGTGGAAAAAACGGGGGGGGGGGGGACAAAAAATTTGCCACACTTTCCTTCGAGCTCGCACCGCACCGAGGAAGTTTATCTCGTTTGCGCCGCTGGCCGCGCGCGATATTGCGCTTCCACACGCCACGCTTCTCTTCCTCCTCTTCTTTTTCTTTCCTTTTTTTTTTTTTCTCCAGCGCGGATTTGATGAAACCATCGGGCAAACGTGCGCCAACTTCCTGGTTTATTAAACCTGGCCGAAGCCGCGCGAGCACTCGTCGGGACAAACTCGTTGCCGCTAATCGGGGACGAATCTACCCTCGATCGTTATTATATTATGATTGATTAATGACAGACGTTTATAACGATCTTTGGTGCTCAGGTGCTGATAGATATTGCATTATGATCGATTAATAATGGTGATATACAACGATCATCGATGGTGATCGCTGTTGCATTATGCAGGATTAATAATAGAGATTTGTAAGAAACTGAATGCTCGATGGATAAGTCCAAACCTGCGATTAACCATGCTTACTATTACCGATTTTTCTATATATTAAAGAAGAATGCTTGCACGGTATAAGATGAGAAGGAGAAAGAAGATATCCCTGATTTGCAGGAAGCGAATAGATATTTAGAAACGAGGGGGAAAAGAGGAAAGTGAATTGTTTCGATTAGCGGTTCAACATCGTCTCGATTTCATTGATATGTCACAGCATTACAGCCCGTAGCGGTGATTCACTGGAACATCCTAATGGCGTATGTATCGCGATTGTATCGGACACGATGCAGTTGCTATATCGGTATCGTACGCTATGGTTCATTAATGTTGACCGTAGTACCAATTTCCCGCTTCGAATCGGGCCATCATTAGCCGCGAGACTCGTGTACAAACTAAATTCGTAGATAACGCGTGCCCGTTCTTAGATTATACGATTTTGATGTCGTGCATTTTCAACGCAGACATCTGCCTCGAATCAACTGATAATATACACTTTGTCGATTGAGTGGTTAAACGATTTTATGCTTTAACGCATGACGTTAATTGTAAGGTAAGTGGTTACACTGGAATATAAATCGGACAGTGCTACTTTAAGATCGTTCTTTGTTAGTATGAAGTATTTTATAGGAAAGAATCTATTTCTGTAAAGTCCTTGCAGCATGGCGCTGTCCTTTGTTAAACAAAAGTAATGTAAAATATTTACGAGCTCTTAAGTGTACAACTTTACTTCCATCGTAGCCAACAATGGGCAATACTATGAATCATAAATGTATAATAAGCTTCTTGCAATAAAGCCTCGAATTTCGGAGAAAAAAAATCCGGCGGAAGCAAGGTTGTACACCTAATACATTTATTGACAGCAACATACGAAACTATAAGACAATCTAAAACCTACTTTTTCCAATGAGAAACAAGGGTCGTTTCTTTCTAAAGCGGTATAAATCTAATCTTTCAAAAATCATGTTATAAGAACAAAGAGACAGTTTCTATATCCGATCATTAAAGTTGACTGTTCCTTTCCCAAAATTGGCCTTCTACCACAATGAAAAAAAAAAAGAAAAAAAGTAAAAACAAACAGACGGCTTATGAGTCATGATAGTACGCAGGACTTCCCGGAGTGCGAGTCCTCGTCGGCGTCGAAAAAAAGGGATACGCGTCGGGCTAGAATATACCGGACAATGAATAAGCGGCTGACAGGTATAATTATTCAGCCAGCCGCAAAATTGGGGCAATATGTTCCGCGTGTATGGGCCGTTTTACAGCGCGTCGAGGATCCGCCGGCTATCGTTTCAATTTGTTCCCTCGGCCCTACCACCGGTGCTCGCTTTCCTCCTTCCGAGGCGTTTGTCATTCCGCGGCTTAAAGCGCCTCCCTGCCTCGAAATCCACCGGTCCTCCTTTCCGAAGATTCTCATGCAAATGCATTAAGAACGAGGGTCCAAGCGTGTCGCGCTAAAACCCGGAATTAACCCGTCTCAGGATGCAAGCTCTTTAAATTCAAGCAAGGTAGCGCTAAGAGGCGAAAACCCCGAAACGCCTCGTCCCTGGGATTCCAATCCTCCTCCTTCGCTCGAATTCGGTTTCAATGAACTCCCCGAGCGACGTTGCGATCACTCGCAATTAAGACTTGACCCGCGAGTCCTGGGATTCAAAGTCTCCGCGTGGATTCATAAGCCAAGGACGCGCGAGGAGGCGAAATTGAAGGCCCCGAAATGACTCGTGCTTAGAATTCCGAATGCATATATCGACATTCGTTCCTGCGCGAATCCATTACCAAGGAGGCCGCGGGGAGGCTGGAACGACTCGTTTTAGGACTGGAAATATATCAGCCTCCATTTCTCCGCGAAATGACACGGTGCAGGGAGGCTCGAGACAGTCCTCGCGTAATTATGGGCCGACCTAATACCCGCCAACGTGTTTTCTCTTTCGTCCAACCTTTCATCGCGGCCCGCTTCCACCCTCCGCGGCTAGGAACGAGCCTCTAGAATGTCGGCTAACGTTAAAGCTGACGTATCCATTATTCATACAGGCCCGTATAATAGACCTATAACGATCCGCCATTGGCAGTATCATCGTTATGGTAATGACATCATTGGGAGGGCACTAATGCAAACGCATGGACCTGCATAATTAATCCATAGTGCAAAATCCGGGGCGCAAAGTCTGGCTAATTGCGAACGATGCGACGCAATAAAACGACTGGGGTAAGCGTAATGCATCCGAATGAATATCCGCCCGCGCGTTTTATACCATTTCGTTTTCGCTTACCCAATGCGCCTTTCACGCGCCTCGCCGGGTATCATTTTGGCGCCAGGCCGATTTTTGCCTACGTTTCTCGATACGCGCCTTTGAATGTGTCCTACATTTTGTGATCCAACGAAATCATTGGATTTTATTTGATCAATCATTGAAATCAGCGATATATCCGATGATATGGTGTAGGAATTTATGTTGCAAGGGAAATTTGTCGATCGATAAGTAAACTTTGTCGGTCGATAAATTCAGTGCACACATCGATTAACTCTATAAAACAAAAAGTTGAGAAATGCGATGAAATAATGTATATTGATTTTTTAAATTCCTGTTATAATATAAATTCTAATATATAATGTAGAACGCATAAATACGGATATAGCTTTCATCTAACGGCATATAAAATTACTAAAAAAGAATGGCCAAAAAAGAATCAAAATGGCTTCTGAAGTAAATTACTTATTCAATGGTAAAAAAAATGTTGCTGTTTAATGGTGTTAATCTTTATTATTCAGGAAAGTTATTATAAATATAAAAAGTTATGACTGTGCTTTGACACTTAAATTGAAGATTCTACAAAAAGTGGAGTTGATCGATGTGAGCACTGAACGGCTCAAATAATAGCTGAATTCTTCCTAAGAAAGTGTCCCCCTTCTTCGATCCTCCACACTATCCCCGTTACTAACTATCAACGAACTTCGATAGCACGAAGAAACTTTCTAGATAAATAAACGATCTCTGAATAAATCTTTAAACAAACTACAAAGTCTTAAAGAACTCTACAAAGGCACATATCGCTGACGATTTAAATCACGATCTCCTCCAGGAGATTAGAAATCCCTTTGCAACCTTTGTTCAACGCACGATATATATCTAGATCCACGCTTCAAACAGAGCGATAACCATCCGATTGTTCGACGCTTTAATTGATTACGCTCCTCGGGATAAAGCTCGCACCAGGCCGAGTAGAGAAACGCGCATCATTCTCGTGAGCCTCTGGCTCGCATCGCCGGTGAAAGCTTTTATAAACCCACCGTTGAATCTCATCAGCTCGCAGCTTTTTCCATTTCACCGCGAAACAATGTCTCGTGTCTCTTGCCAGGAAGAGGCGAGGCCCCGAGAGGGAAATCTGGCCGTTCCACGGCGCATCCTGTCGCGAGGGATTTTTGATACGAGTTTTTCCTCCCCGCAGAAGCTCCTCTTCCTCTTCCTCGATCCCCCGCGATCGACGTTTCGTTCCTTCGTGTCGCTGAAATGCGCCGCTTGGAAAATTCCTGGATAGAGCGGCCGCCAGCAATGAATGTTTACCCTTGGATTTTAATTGAGCACCACGGCAGTTGCAGAAACTCGAAGGTCCGCGAAGGCTTCCCGGTTGTTTTGCTGGCGCTTTGCAACGAAGTCACGACGCTTCGTTTCGAGCTGCGAATCGAGCGCCGTTTTTCTTTTTTTTTTTTTCTTATATCGTATATCAAAATGTCACGCCACGATTGACGAACGAAGCTCAGTCGATTGTACGAGCTTTTATTATTTTTCCCTTCATCGCAATCGGTCTGCGCGAGAGGTAGAATTAAAATCTGACCGGAGTAGCGACATTTTTCGTTCTGTTTTCCTGCTGGGATTTTCTAGTAAGGTCTCCGAAGTCGAATATCGAAGGCACCTTATTCGATATTGAATAGAGTGATGTGAATGTATGTCGCGACCTTTCCGATTGTCGTCTAAAAATAATGCGCTCGATTTGTAGTTCCTTATCTCGATTCTACGCTCTAATTTCTTCGACGATTAATTCGAATCTCGGAATTGTGAGAATTAGGTTGAAGAATATCGAAGTATGAAGGATGAAGAATATCGTGCACCGCATAACTCGGTGTCTTCCTACGATTCGTGGCAAAGCTCGGATTGTCGATTGGGAAAAATATTTTTCCCCGACAGATTCGTCCGCTTTACATTCCGCACTTTTTCCTTTTTTAAGAGCAAATTTAATAGCCTCCCACGAGCGGCAAGAGCGAGTATCGCGCGGCGCATAAAAGCTCGCCTATTCTCCACGCTCGATACGCACCGAAAGTTTGTTTTTCTTTCACGATTAACGATAATATTTGTCGTAACGTATCATTCATGAAATCCAAATACTTGCTTTTCCCTCGCAATTCCGCGAATGTCGAAAGTGCCGGTAAAATGATTGGGATAAATAAAACCATGGATATTCCTGCGCTTTGTATCAACGTTCGTTAACCAATCGGGATACGAGTATGTGTTTACTCAAAATCGTATTTTTTCCCTTCTATTTTGCGTGACGTACATTCGCCAAAAATACTTTCAGAGGAGATACTTAATGACACAAGGCTGAGGAGGCACGAAGTTTTGTAATAAGGGATTATTAAAAAGTGGCGCACAACGCTGAAAGCTAGAACTATAATAAACTTGAATCGTAGCTTCGGTTTTTATGCGATGATGAATTATAAATATTTATCGTATAATGCTAATAAGGGCTGGTGTGCAACCTTTCTAGGATAGAGCTTATCGTGGTAAATCCTCACGGTTATAATGGAACAGCGAGGTATGAGGATCCCCGGGCTTGATATAAACTAAGAGCTGAACGTCCGCTGGCAAATAGGAATACCAACTACGGAAAACCGAATGTGACCTGGAATCTTCGTAATAATAATTAAAATGCGCTGCCCTAAAGTATTTCGTAAAAAGGAATGAAATGCCACAAATAGACAGCGTATGAATAATTAAGCAACGAATATTAATCCTCTAGCAGTAATAAAATTACTACTAATAAAACCACGATAAGCTCCAAATCGATTGGTCACATTCCATTCGTAAATAAGCTACAAATATATTATTTTGTAATTGAATAATGAATCGTATCTTGTCTTTTTTTTTGCCATGTGAATGATCGCCATAAATTCACTGATACAATCGAAATCATCAGCAAAGGGGTTGCCAGGCTCGAAATAAAGCAAGAACCCAATATTTACCGATAGACGCGCTAAGATGAAAGTCATGTCCGGATATTTTCATGCATTTTCGTCCTTTGCACCCGGTTTATGGGCAGATTATACGAGCCTGAGTGCCGTCGATAGGCCACTAGATATAAGCTCGCGAAGATGGGACATTTAAAGGGAAATAGAATCCAAATATAAAGGACTCGGGAAAAATTGAGCTCCCTCCTGGGTGGTATGAAAATAAATTTGTAACCGAAGGCCGTAAAAAAGGGATCGGCGCAAATTCTTGCGCATCTACATACGCGATATAGGATCAAGAGAAACATAGCACCGATATATATACACACATATAAGAATCTCCAGGGTATTACAAAGCAATCATTTTTACTATACAATTATTATCCGCAGTCTTTAAAGGAGAAAACATCGCGCAGATTCCAACGTGCTAAACTGGTTTATTAATACCGTGGAAAATTAAAGCGAGCTGATTCAATATCGGTTAGAATTTAATTCCTCGAAGAAACGCATTGATCTTATCACGAAGAAAAATTTACACTTTATTTAAAGGACAGTGTAAAGTAGTACAGACCGTCTTCGTTATAAAGACAGGAAGTTTTGAATACTGTTCGTTTCTACGAATGGAAACCAAGTTCCTTTGTGCAAAGCGAGCTACGCAGCCATTGGTTTCTATACAGAGAGAGAGAGAGAGATAAGGAGTTACGCCGAAAAGGGTTAAATTTCCCTTCAGGACCACAAAGTCGTAACTACGCTTCTGCGAGCTTTGAGTACACAGGGTACCAATCGGCCATGCCTCAGTGGAGGAAGCAAGGGTTGCAGGGCGAGGAAGAAGAGGTGTAGCATGTGGGGCGGTCGATAGGTTGGTACCTATACGTGCGGTCTGTCTTAAGGACTTTGTGCGCTTGCAATGCACGCTGTACATCAGCCGTGCATCGTCCATGCATTGTCTAAAGGTCATCCACGCGCTGTCCATGCATAATCTGCCCATCGTAGAGCGAAAAAATAAGTAAAACGCAAAGAAAACTGAGAACGCAATATTTTATATTTAATACTTATCGCACGACTTCAGTGTAACGAAATTAACTTGGGTTTTACAAAGAGTCTCGTGCTTTTGTGTAATTTGTAAATTTAATTTTTAAGAGGAATATTTAGAAATCTACTCGAAATATAGATACGTGATGTATATTTTTATCTTAAATCGTCATTAAATTGTACGAGCGTACTTTGGGTAAATATGATATTCTAGAAGGGTGGACAGAAGACAAGGTTGATGAAGTAAAATGCATCCACTGGCGCGTCGATCGTAGCTATCGAAGGCACATCGCTCGGTTTTGGTGTATCGCTGTAGCCAAAAGCTCGCGCGAAGTTACGAGCGTTTTGGGGATTAAGGCGGATTCCAAAGTACCGGCACTATATCCGAATTCCTATCCAGTCTGCCTTGCCGTGCACTTTCGAAAGACCGTTGTAGTGAATTAACACCAGCTGCAAGGACAACGGTGCTCCGTTCGGAGCATTAAAGCAATTCGAACTTACATTAAGCCACTCCGCTAGGAAAAAGGAAATGACGCTACGATCCTGACAAACATCCTCAGCGATGATTATCCGCAGAAAACCGCAAGAAACTTCGTCGACATGCTCCACGCCGAACAGCAACCCGATACATTTTACGACAAACGTACACTGATTAATACGAGACAATAAAGTACAAAACATCAAGAGTGTCTTTTAAATACAAAGCCATGTAAAACCTTGTCCATAAAGAATTTTTTAATTATCTAATATTCAAGATTAAGAATCAAGAAGACCAGATTTAATATATTAGAATTACAAAGACGATTCGAGCGGATAAGGTTTATATCCTCCTCTCATTTTCAAGAAGCACGTCTCGACTCTCACCAATCACACATCGGCGCCGGGGGAAGCCTTCGAACCGCTTTAAAGAAAAGCGACCTTACGCGAGGAGCTTAAGAATCGATTAAAGGAGAGGAGATATTGCACCCTGGATTAAATCCGCCCGCCTTTGTTCCGCCTTTCCTCACGCGCAATTACGGACGGAAGGGTGTTCCTCTTTTTTGCTTTAATTAAACGCCAGTTACATGCGCCTTCGCGGTGGCTGGCGGGAGGGGGCAGGGCCTGGCACGTAGGTTTATTTAAGCACGGCGTAAACACGCGCCCGCATGTGACTCTAATTAGGGCCAAGTGCAGGATCCCGATCTGAATTTCGTTCAGAAAATGGGAATTTACGGGCCCTGACGGGGCTATTTATCGGGCAGCCGCAGGGGGCGAAATATCAGGAACTTCCTGGTGGAAATAAAAAACAAATCTGGGAGAAACGAATTGAAAAAATGCGCTGAGATAATAATGGGATATGCGTATATTTGTTTTCAGCTTTATCAATGCGCCACGTGACACCCGAGGGGTGCATTATCCATTTAAAGTTGGATCGCGAAGCTTGGCCCGTGGTCAATGTGGTATTAAACTCGCTGATTAGAACGCGCGTGTCTAGCAAGGTCTTCCGGTTATTCGATGAGTTGATATTTCTTCCGAGCATGCTGGTACTTTCGGTATTGAGCTCTGGGATCTTCGTACTGCGTATATGTTTTATTTACGACAAATAGTGCAACGTGGAAATTGTGCGAGGGATCAATAATCGGTGTAATTGCTTTTAAACGCGACAAGTTTGAATAGACTCGTGAGAAAAAATGTGAACATGTCTCACGTATTTCTCTATCTAGAACATAACAGTTTTCTCCTACCAAAAACTGCATCTATTCGCAGAATTAATTTTCCAGTATAATTAGGAGACTCGCAAAATCATTGAGACCCTTATTCCTAAGCGTCAAAGTGAAAAATATATTTACTTAAACTTTGAACTGGAAATATTATGTTTCAGCGCAAACATTCAGCCATACGAACACCGAGAAACGTAGCTATTCTTCCTTATGCCAGACGAGCAATACGAAATACACCCTCCTCTTATAACTCCATCCTTTCCACGGTTTAAAGTAATTTCACACTAATTCGACCCCTAATCCTGGTTGCTAAGCGCGAAGAATAATCTCGTCCAGGAAATTCTGAAAATTTCCCTCTGCACGCCATGGCTCAAATAATTTCACACCGCGCCACTGTTATTTTCCGCCTTATCGTCCTCGAGTTCCCTCCCTTTGTGGGACAGTGGCCAGCCAGCAACGTACAGAGCCGTGCATCTCGGATCCATCGGACGGACGTGTTATCAGCATTAGCCCCGAGGGGCCGCGCTATCGGCCCTATCAAACCCCATTAGCCGGTTCATTCACTTGCCGCACGACGCGGACGACAAAAATGCGAAGCCATCGACGGAAGCTTTCCTAATCCGCCCTTCATC
>JBCFXI010000732.1:26508-114139 GCA_038496175.1 Ampulex compressa
GTGTGCGTGACGCAACAGCTTTTGACCGATGCTATCGACGTTATCGTCGTTATCAGCGTTATTGCCAAGTCCCTCGCCGACGATCAAGCCCCATTAACTTGTTCGTTCACCCGCTACTCGGTATGCTCGTGCATCGATACTTGTCTAGCTTGTATTGCACGGCTTCAGGGTCGATGTATGCCACGTGAATCGAGGTTGAGTCATGGATACCCAAGATGATTATTATGATTCTATGTATTCTAAACTTGCTTCTGTACTCTACATTTTTGTCACGGTCGTTTAGTTCGTTGTCGCCACTTTTGATCCGTCAGTAGTTTATCTCGTGACAGACACGGGCAGAGTGTCATAACAGTTCAACTTCATTCGAGAATACAAGGGAGAAACACGAATTTTTATTACATTTTTCGCTACGTGTCAAAGTGTTTTCGAAGATAAAGAAACTAGACACGTATTGGACAAGAATTCTTAATTTTACCACAGAGTGAAAGGATTATAATGAGCGATGTTGGAAGATTGAATAAACGATATTATTTTTCCACGTCGACATGATGAAACGAATTTTTCGTTCGAATACTTGTTTCTTGGGGCTCGATGCAGGATGGCGTTGGTTACGATTCGTCCAGTATTTGAAACGAGGCACGTGGAATATTAACTTATCTCACGGTGATCATCTCACCTCCGTACATTGAGAAAATCTTGCTTATTATCGAAGATCCGTGAACTCTGGCCTTTCGATGAGCGCTGCCTCATTGTACGCAAAGTTCGAGGGCCTCGACGTCGCGATTAATCAGAGGAAAAGTCCTGCGACGGAAGGAGAGTCGTTTATTAAATGCCACCTTCGTTAGGTTCCCTTTATGTCTTCGCGAACAACGACATGGAAATGCACGTTCGCGTTATTGAAATTGCGAAATAATCCAGGCGAACTCGCGATGGAAGTTGCGTGAAATCATCCGGAAACTGATCGATGCTTTACCAGCGCAGAGAGTTTCAGTATTGAACCAAGATGCTGCTTTGATGATAGCAGTGCCTCATAAATGAATATGTAATACATCTTGATTGTTTTCTTCCACAAAGTATTTGAATTTTATTAAAGCCCTCCTTTCTCGAGATAAGTATCGATTTTGGATTATTTTTTTATTATTGACTGAAAGACCGTAGCAGTCGATATCGAAAATTAGATAAGCGAATCTGATGCAACATTTGGAATTTGAGTGGAAATTCTAAGCCATTGGACGGTTGATTGTAAAGTACATCCTTTGCTAAATCGCTTTTACTAAAACCTTGGGAAAGATTCAGCAAGAAATTCGATAAAAGCGTTTGTTTTCGGAACGTGTAGAAAATCCTGCATTGACTGCCATCGTGAAAATGGGGCAAATAAGTCTTTTGACGCGCCGCGTGGAATTTTGAGGATAAAAGGATTTTTTGGACAGAGCTCGTCCTCGAATTCACAGTCCTTTGAACTAGGTTAGAACCGATAAATACCAAGTTTCGTATTGCTATCGCCATTCCAATCCATGCTACTATTTTTCCCCTTTTCTCCTTCTCACTCTTCCAATATAAAATTACGTAAATTACATAAACAGAAATAACTCAGATTTTCCACAGATCGCTCTATATGCAAACACTACACTTCCAATAATATACACAATGATATAAAACAAAAAAAAAATGTTTAAACCGATTACACGGAAATTAATAACAAGTCAGCATAGATATAACTACATCATGATACACATTAGAGAAGAATTTAGTCATTTTGGTTTGGTTTACCTTCCTCATTACACGCTCTCCGTTCCACGAATTTTGCGCAACGTACAATGCAGCATATCAAAATTAATTAAGCACGGACCCTGTTTAACATTAATAACGCGCGTAACGTACGCTCTACGCACGTTATTCCGTGCCTCTTAACGCTGGTTACAAAGCCACGAGGCAACCAACGGATAATTAATCTCGTTGGCAGGGCCACGCGCGCGGGAAAAGATCTTTTTGAATTTCGCGCGGTCGAAAAATGCGCGGCCTGCCATTCGCCAAGGGGCGGTGTCTTTTGAGCGAATGGAATTTGGGAGGAGGGTGGGGGGGGGGAGAGGTGTATCAGTAAAGGTTTTTAGCCAAGGGGGAATATACCGGGCTTTTAATTGCGACGCATGAATATTGAAGTCTCCCAACGCGCCGCCATTAATGTTTGCATTGCATTGACATTCGACGCCCGCGAAACCGCGGCGGTGCAGTTTGAATAACGAACGTGGATGTTCCTGACGACGTAACGGGAGAGGATATAATGTACAATGTCCTTCAGAAACAGGTGACCAAACTTCAGTGGCGCGTCCTACTTACGGCATCGTCGAAAAAGACCCAACGCTTCTTTCCAAGTTTTTCAAACTTTACCTCCGCCAGAGAATTTCGATGACTGCCTCTTGCTGGCGGGATTTAATTGTCCGTTAATTGCCAAGAAATACTCTGTCCACCGCTTTTGCGAAAGGTGCGTGAAACCTTGTCGTATTTTTATCAATTTGTAATCCATGGCATGCCTTCCACGATATATCTTTGGATATATTTAATACGTTTAATTGACGCGTGCTCAAAAAAAATAAAACATTCACATTTGTTGGTTATGTTATAAAGCATACACATTTGTTGGTTAAACGCATTGAAAAGATTGTCGAGAATAATTTTTACACGCAGTCGTAGGAATAGTACTTCATACAGTTACTTCTCATTCGTGCGCCGTCGCTGGGTTATACCTTTGTTCAATAATGATTGGTAGGATCCATTAATCAGACTGTTTAGCCAAGATCATCTTGGATTGTAACTTGCGCTCGGGATCCGATTATCAAGCTGAAACTGGGGTAAACAATGAAACGCACTGGATGGAGTCGTTTCCAAGATGCAGATGCGCGATTCTATGGAGCGGTGCCACATTAAGTCGCGAAGCGAAGCTTTGACGTCTTAATTAAGCGCCCAACCGCAGTTTCGAGGGCGTTGCACGATGGTTAATTAAGCGACCGAAGCCGAAGCGTAGCTTTTCCGTTGTTCGACGAACATTCGACGTCAAGGAGGAGCGGAGAAGATTTGAACCGCAATCGATGCGCGGACAAAGTGCGCCAAGTAGCGAGCGCTTTGTCGAAAAACTCTGAATCTTTGATCCGAGTTTCAATCGCCGACATGAAATCTAGCGAATTTTCCGACTATAGAAATTATTGCGAACACTGCATATAAAAATTATTATATTAGATCAAAAGCCAATTTGTGTAGATTTTTCCGAATAAAGAAGATTTTATACTCCTATGAATACTTCTTTTGGATCGATATCGTTGTTAATGTTTTCCAATATGAATAATTCAGGTATGTATTAGAGATAAGTTGCTAATGAAATATGTGGTACGCGTAAAATAAGTACAGAAGGAAAAATAATAGATATATTTGTTGATATCTTGGAAAGGCGACCTGCTTCGTTAATTATGTAACATTCATTCTGTTTGAGAAATATCAAGAAATATTTCGTTTCTTATAAGTTCTTCAAACGGTTAACATGCTAGGGGGCCCATGCGTGGAATATAATTTTGTTGGGTTTCTGCGCCGTAAAAAAGGTTTGGCCGGCATCCGGTATTTGAAAGTAAAATGATAAGCGTTTTAAATGCGTTGATATTCTCGAAAAACTTTTTCAATTTCGGTGTTATTTAAATTTGACACGTTCATGTTCGATCGATCGAAGTGCTGTATTTTGGTGTCGGATTTACTGCTAGGTCACGACGGAATTGGTCGACCTTTTAGGATTGCTGGCGAACCATTCTTATATTCGTTCCTGATTATCGAACCATTGAACTTAATAAAATATGTTTAATAAGCTATTATAAGCCAGGTAGCGTCTATGTAAATCACTCCTCTCTTTCGATTTAAAGAATACTTTTGCATCATTTAAGATGCTTCGTGTCATTTTGATAATAAAAAATTCTCCTAAATTGATATGAAAATATCGAACGATAAATCTATCGATAATACGGCGACGGTTCTCCGTAAAATATTTTGTACAAGTATTTTTATCTCTAGAAATAAAATTCTTCGGCCAGTTTTGAGGGCAGTTGGCAAGATTCTCGATGGACTCGCGCAAATGTAAACATCCATTTTTTTTCTTTTCGGCCAGATTATTTACATTCTATCTTACATTTAGCCGTGCTAGTGCTCCACCTTTGCATTAAACTTAAATGAAACTTAAATTAAATTCGATCAATCACCGCACGACGCCATTAATCGAACTTGAAGAAGCTCTCCCCTCCGAATCGCGTTCGAAAAAGGAGAGGGCGAAGTGATTTTACGGTACGATGGACGCTGAGGTGAAAATATTTAAGGATAATTAACATTGAATACGAAGAGCGCCCGGCTGCTTTGCCTCCGATAAATTAATATCGCTCCACCGACAACGCATTTTTATTGCATAATAAAATCACAATTTCCAATATGGTAATTTCGTTCGTTGGCAAAAGTAATGGGAAAAAAACTTTATGATCATTTCAGTCGAAAGCATTGATGTAATTGGACATTAAGCGCATAAAAGATGAAAGTAACGTTGAGAATTAATCAAGCGATTTTGTTCGACGAAAAGGCTTCGTTCCTTAAATAGGACAGTGACTGATAAATGATTAAATGCACATGTACGCATATATCGAGCAAAATTAATTATGCGCCCAAAGGCGCAAACAATGCGTGAATATAACTCTAATTAGTCGGCGAAGTAATTATAGCTGGCAAAGGATAAACGCCCTTGAAAGTCCCTGAGTACAATTCAAAAGTGTTTCGAGCTTTATGTGGAAAGTTCGAATTAAATTTGGGGTGCTTAGCGAAATAAATGAAATGAAATTTCCGCGGTATTGCGTTTCGAAAAAGTGAGTCGAAGGTCGGGAAGGAACGAGAGGCGAGCGTTGTCACGTTTCTCGACGTGAAAATAGCGGACTTTTTAATGCTTCAAAACTTTCAGAACTTCCATGGCGAATTCTGGCCGTCCGTTGATTTTTCCTTCCGCCTATTTACCTCTGACTTGGTTATTCGATTCGTGTGATATAAGATAATTACTAGAAAGTGAAACTAGTTATTTCTGTTTTTGTGTCGGGTCTAAACAAATCTAATACATATGTCCAAATCTTATTTGTGCGATACGCTTTACTCTGAAGTGTAATTATACGATTCGTTGGACGCTTTGTTTAATCCCATTCTCGTTAGTAATACACTCGAAACAATATGCAGCTGTGATTACGCACGTAACCGGAAACAAAACTCGATAAAAACGAAAAGCGCGTAAAGGTTTTTAAAATTACTCCCGCTTTTTATTCTGCAACAGTAAATTCAGGTAAAGCGTGCTATTATTTTATCCGATCTCCAGCGCCACGCCCACCAGGAAGACTTCAGATCGATCTGACACATGTGTCTCCGCTCGAGTTTAAACGTCCATAACCTTATTAACAGAACAAATCACATAATCCAACAGGTCTGTAGTCACCAAAAAAATGAATTAATTTGCTATACCTTGCGATATTCTCTTAAACTAACATACTAAGTTGACTAAGTAACCAAACTTCTTTAAAAAAAATGAGCCAGAAAGATTGAGGTTATGTTGAAAAAAAGCTTCAACTCTAACTTCGAATCGAACAGAAAATATCATAATCGTTGCTCAACGTAGTTATGCGTCGCTACGATTTACTTCGAATGTATTAGAAATAAATCAGCCTGCTTCCCCAGAGCATTCTTTATCGCGAGACATTCGCATGCAAAACGAAACATCTATCCTCCCATGGCGCATCCCACATGATATTCCACAATACCTTCGACTCCCATCGCCATCGATACCAAAAAAGTCGAACGTCAAAGCAAGCGCGAAACGATATTTCCTCCTCGATCCGCGCATGCGCACTACGCCAGGCTAATTTCAATGTTGCCCGTTTAATTAAACCTCCGCGAAATAACACTCCCGCCAAAATATTTCCATATCTTTATTCTTTCCTCTCCAACGGAGAGAGGCGGGGCCGTTATTTAATCAGGATAATGGTCAGCCGTACATCAACAGTTTAATTTCCAGGGAAGGCGAGCTGCACGTCACGTGCCGTTAATCCGTACCAGCGACGTTTCGTTCCGTCTGCCAAATGGCTTTTGTGCGTGTCAATTGGACCGCGGCACCATACTCGCGTGCTCGCATTTAGGAAACTCGATCTGCGCCCCAATTGTCCTCGATACACCACACTTCCTCCCCCTCTTCCACCAGTTTTGATCCCATAATGCTCGAAAACGTGCTTCTGCCTGCGAAAGAAAGAAAAAAAAAAAAAAGAACGGGAGGGAAACCAAAATCCCGGCCCCTCACGACTTCTTGATTTCGGCCGGAATTAAATTCTTACGCGCCTCCATCTCCCCCACCACCTCGCCTGGCAACCATCCATCGCGCTTAATGCAATTACCGTTTCGGGCATTCGCGAGTAAAAGTTGGGAGCCGGATTCGCGTTAACCGTAGGATAGCGTTGCAGTTCCCCAGCTTATTACGCGCTCCTCGTCGCTTTGTTGTCCTGCGAGAAATGTGGCTCCTCCAGGGATACCCTCCTGCCTTGATTTATGGACGACAATGTGTTTATCGAGTTAATGCGACGGGTTTAAAGGGAAATGGGTTGGCGAGGGACATCGGGAGGAGGATGCTCGAGGGATAATTCTGATGCTTAAACCTGAATATCCGAGCTTCCATCGGAAAAAGCCGGGAATCCATCGATATTCTCCAGGGTTGATTGTACTGTAAGGATTTAGTAATGACACGCTTAACTACGCGAGTCAAGCGAGCCGATTTCAATCTCCATTGCGACGAGCTCGAGTTACTTATTTTCATCGTGCTTCACCCATTTGATTGTCTCGAAAGAAGAATAAAAAGATAAATAATATAATAAAAGAAATGGAAATAAAAATAAAAATATATGATGGAGGAAAAATAAATAAAAGATTGGCAAGGATTCAGTCGTGAAAAGGAAAGTGTCTTAACTCGTAGGTGGGCTCCCAAAGGGTTAACGACAGGCGGCTGTTTGTCGGCCTTTTAGTCGCCCTTCGGCAATTCTCACCTATTCGACCTTTCAGCGCCGGCTCTTGGAAAACCAGGGGCGATTTTTTGCGAGCCGCTTAACGACCTTAATTAACCGTTCGCATAATGCCACGGTATCGCGGCCGGTTATCGCCGGGGGAAGAATGCTTTGTGGAAGAAAAGGGAGGCGGCGGGCATTCAACATCTGTGCGGCCCTCGTAAGTAGAGGCAGCTTCGTTAGTATGGCGAGGCTGCTACAAGTTTTAAGCTTCGCCTCCGCGTCGAAACTTGCGATAAGAATCTCGGATGTACGCGTACAAAGGAAGCAGCCTCAAATCAAAGAAGGGATTTCAATTTGTCTGCCGTCTGAAATCTCAAGACCTGCTTTTTGCTACTGAAGCGACCTCAATAGCGATGGTGGACGAAAATAAAAGCAATAAAATCCGCGATTTAATAGAAACCAGATAAATGTAAGTGTTATATACACGAGCATACTCGTAAAAGCTACGGTTTATTCTATGCACAGACTGACGTTTCCATCTTCACGCTTACCAAGAAGACTTGGTCAAATTGTCGAGAAGAAGATATATCTATCACTAAGCATAACACTCAAGTATTACATTAGCCCCATTAACCTCTAATTTACGTTATAATCTTCTTTCGATGCTTACTAAAAGGATCGTAACAAAGATCCAAGGAGTTATTAATAAGGGAAATCTTTAAACAAACGAAGTAAGGAGAGCTCCGGGCCAAGCGCCATATTTCTTTCTTCACCTTCGGGCGAAATAGAGCAAAACTGGTTTGGCTTCCACAGTATCTCTCGATCGCGAGGGAAATCGCGGCCGCGTATAAAAGCATTTAGTTATCGCGATGGCGGAACCAACGCGGATTTATCGTGAGGGGACGTGTGCGCCATCAATTTCGATTATTCCTCCAGCGACGTGTTTTCCAGTGTGTATTTACTCCCCAGGTTTACGAGCTGCAGGACTGTCCTGACGCGCCATTAATACGACGCTGAAATACTTTCGTGCGGGATTGAGATGGAGAAAAGGAGACTTCGGGGAAGGGAAATAAAGATGAGAAATCAGGGGCACTCCTTTGGGTATAAAGGGCCCGGCCACGGGGTTAATTGTGATAAATAAAAAGGGATTATGCCCGAGAAGGAACCCTTCCCCGTTAACCGATTGGCCCATTTACCCTGATACTCGAATCGCCGGATTTCCTCACGGTCGTTAATCCCATTTTGCTGATTAAGTCGCGTTTCTGGATTCGACCTGCTTAAATGTAGGTCATCCGAGTCTTCCGTGTCGTTCCGTCGTGTGTAATGTTCTGTACAACATTTGTATTATAAATCACGTGTCCTAGCGTGTACTTTGTATAACGAAAAATAACGATTGTACCCTGTGTAGAATGTATGTACATAAAATAAAACATTACTCGATCATAAACTCTTTACAGTACAGTGAGATTTCGACTAATAATCGTAGTATCAAATTTTTTTTATGTATGTATATTATAATGTGTATTTTGTGCTACAAGATATAATTTTTTATGTATGTATATTGTAATGTTTAATTTGTGTTACAAAGTATAAATATTTTTGAAGCTGATGCCAAACACTAAAATAGTCAAGACACACTGTTCTACGATGCATTTTAATTTGGCGAGGTTGTCTATATTCTAAATATTATAATAAATGAAATCTAGTGTATCTCCCATGCGAAAACCGATTGGATTTGCGTTTGACGTCGGTGCGGAAATATAGATGCTTCGTGGCTGATTCTGCTTGCGTTGAAAATTGTTATCGAGAGATTTTTCCATCGGACGTGGAGATATTGGCCGGCGTATAAATATTTAATTGGCGCGGAAATCAATGCGCGTTAGAGAAAAGCACTTGCGGCGTGCAAAATATTCTGCTAAAACTTCTCGCGTAATTTCCCAGCGCCCGTTACGAATTACGATTTTATTCCCCCAATTTCGGCGATAAAGCCTTGCACGTAAAATAATATATCGCGAGGGCTTCGCTTGTGTGACATTAAAATTGTTATATTAAAATATCAAATGCATATACAATACTAGCAATGTTAACATCTTCCTCGATATATGCAATTCGGAATGCAGTGCAATTTTATTTGAAAACAACCATTTCGGATACGATTGCGTACGAGATTTTCATAGATAAACTTGCAGCGTGGAATTAACCTAGTCGATGATTAATCGAAAACGCTTTTTCCAGGGGAAGGATAAACCCGAAGGGCGATGCCGCGTCAATTGCTTCGTGGACCACCAAGATTTCGATATTTCCATTTATATTCATAATCTCTTCGCCCGTATATTTTGGCCAGCCAATCTTCCGCCCCCTTTTTTAATGTTTTCCTCTACCGCGTTTCAGGTTATACGGGAAGTGACAGGGAATTTTTCAAATCGCTCCGTAGGATTCCGAAGAGCCTCCATAGAAATTGCTTAAGATCATTCTTCACATCTGTATTAGCATTAAGGCTTTCAGGGGTTGACTCGTTTGTTCGTCATATAATAAAATAGAACAAAAGAAACTTTTGATACGAAATTGTGCAAAACATTCAAAAAGTTATTTACTCAGTGAATCAAGTTAAAAGATTTTCCTATAGAATTTGTTTAGAAACATATTGAAAAAAGAAACATATACACAAATGATACCACAAACCTGGAAGCGAGATAGAGGAATTTATAATATTTTGAGTGGCGTGGAAGATTGCGCAATATCCTGGCTTCTCTCAAATTTGTTGTTCTTCCTTTACGACTATTTTAGAGATGATTAAAGAGCATCGACTCACTTATTCAAGTCCGACGTGGCATCCATCAACAACGGCCCTTCGAGCTGCACCGCGATTCGTAAGATCTGCAACAGAAGATCGGATTTATGTAATCCACGATGATCGAAATTCATATTTCCTATGTACACATTTCCCATTTTGCTGAACAAGCTGGAAACGCATCGATCATTATACGACGAAGTTCCTGCTCCTAACCGCGCGCCATTATGATTCATGGCGGAGTTTTATATTTTCACAAGCCCCAGCGGCTTCGACCTTCCCACCTAGTCCGATGATTCACCATGATTTATGCGTATTAAACGATTCATCATCATTCATTACATTATCCGATGCCGTGATGAATCGGGCAATGATCTTCCAGGATGGAAACTTCGGATAAATATACAAATTTTCTTGTAAGTCGGAGACTTTGTAGGATTCAAAAAAGCGATAAAATATAAAAGGAAACTCGCGCCACGTGCTGCAATAATATGTAAAATTTATAGAGAATCAACATGCAAACGCGTTTAGAATATTAATTTAATTAGAAGTAAGATGCTTTATATTTAATAAGAAGCTTTTCTTGTGTATAATATTGATAGTAATGTAGTAATAATACAAGTATTATATTCATAAACATTTTTGAAACCGCTATTCAACCGCCATTCATCGTTGACCACTTGCCAAAAATCGTTATCGCAATAAAATCGAAAAAGAAATACAGGATCTCATGATATCATGAGCAAACACGCATATTTTACGAAATATTTTACGAACACAATTATACTACTACTATCATCGTTATACTTCGTCACCGATAACACGATTTCCCATGAGCACCGAATCCCAGGCCTTTGACATTATCCTTATTCAACCTCGAGGACGAGGCACAATCCCCCAAAAGGACCAACGAAACGTATCCCAATCATCAAACCGACTCGCCCGTCAATCGAAGGAAACCAACAGAGAAATGAATCGAAAGAGGCGAGGAAAAATTGGATTTCCGAAGAATTTCACGAACAAACGGCGGTCAGCCGCGATCCCAGCAATGGCGGTAACGCCCCCTCTTTGTCCGACATTGGAAAAATGGCGGTTCCTCGCGGTTTTTCTCCGCTCGACACAAGCGCGATAATGCTCGATGGCCGGCCGTAATTTACAGGCACAACCGAGCGACAAGTCCTTCCCGGACGATTTCTCTCCTCGCGGCCGTAAGAGAGCGCAAATGTGACGAAAGCGATTTCCATTCATCCGCTCGTCCCTTCGTCGGCTATAAAAAATGGCGCCGGATTATTGGAGGATCGCGCGTACGGCTGTTGATCGATCGGAGCCGATTTGACGCCTTGGCACTTGCGGGACATCTGGGACGACGAAGGCCAAACTTTAGTATCCCTCTCTCTCTCTCTCTTTCTCTCTTTCTTTCCCCCTTTTTTCACCCTCCGCGCCTCTCTCCTTCTCCACGAGCATCGGAAAGGGTCGCGTAAACGTAGGTCCGGGAAATGCTCGTCTTTGAGACAGCCTTTTCACTGCGTGACACACTGCCTCCCGGTTTTTCTTCCACTTCACTCGATTTAGCGGTTTTTCCTACATGTTCCGACGAATGCGCAACGAGTGTTCGAAGTTTGGAGGATCGTGGACGAGCCAAATTGGAGATCGATGAAGTGCCATTTTCCTTTCTTTTTTCTTCCTCTGTTTGTGGTCCTTCTAAGTACGCGCGTTTTTTTTAAATATGTGCGGATTGGGTAGTCAGTTTTTCTTTGCACGGTTTATTATATATTGAGTAAACGTCTCTTTGATGTTTTTTTTTCTTGCAAGGAGAGTTGAACTTGGTATTTGAGCAAAGATGCTTTTTCGTGCGGCTCGAAATTGTACAGGTATTATCGAAACTTTTTTATTTTATTACGAGTGAATATATTAGTTATCTCGATATTGAAGTGGATTAGTGTATATTTACAATTTTAATAATCGAGACAATTATCAGGATGGATCGGAGTTTGCAGACTCACGTGTGTATTTCGTCCTTAACAACGGAATGTGAATTACAGTAGCAAAGTTCAGCTACCTATTTCTCAAGCTGTCCGTGTAATTTTTTCCTTCCTCTCTTTCTTCCTTCCTGCCGTCTCTCTTAGTAACGATCGAGGAAAAAGACCGCTTCTCGCGATCCTTCGAAACCACAGGGAAGCTCCTCGCCCTCTTTGCACGTTACGTGCCTCCCGGTAAATTTCGTCCTGGCGCACGAGTAAGAATGTAAACGACGTAATACCGGGGACCGAGGTCAGGGATTTCGTGTAAGAAGACCTGGAATATACGCGTCGTTGAGAGACATATTAGCATACTCGCTTACATCGTGACGGAATTCTTGTAACATCGGTTGTATTAAATTCAACTAAATCGTACGGCGGTGAAAAAAATTCGATCGAACGCCACTCAACTGCTGTCTATGGCAAAAATGTTAAAAATATTCAAATATTCAAATTCAAAAGCACGAGTTATTCCTTAAAGTATAATATATCGAAATAAAATCCAAAATGAGATTAACAGGATTATTTTCTACATTAGCCGATCGTTCTTTATAGAAAGATGAAAAAAATGTCAGAAGCTCGTTAATGTAAGCAGGTCATGAGTTTTGCTACGAATATCGGTGAATATGAGTTTCCCATTATTCCTAACGCGCTTCAGAGAGATTCAAGGAAGAACGCAAGGGGTTAAACCGCCATTTGCAAGGGGATGGAGGGGTAAAAGGTTGCCAGGCGAACCGTCAAATGCCTTTACTTCTATTTCCCTCGTTTGAAGCCGACTCGGGCGTACATCAGGAATAGCGATACGAACCTCTTGGGGCACGGCACTTGGAAGTGCCGGGGAACGAATCGAAACTTTATTTGCGAGCGATTCAGACCTCGAATCGTCGTAAATTCACCGTTATTATTTAGCTTACACCAGCGGTATCCTGGGATTATTCCTTTCGTATTTCCTGGAAGATCCAAATTCCAACCACTCTTCAATTGTACCTCGCTCCGATTCCACGAGTTTCCACCTATCGGAATATGCTAATCCTATAATCTCGAATGAAGCGCGCTAATAATCGAGTTCACTCGATACAAAAGCTGATTGATTTCTAAGGCGTCAAACAATTATTCTATAACATTTATATATTCATATTCTTGAAGAAACTTGCCCAGTGATTATACAAACGAGAATATAAATTTTTATCAGTGATCTAACATCGTGCACGTATTAATAATATAAATATTATTATTATAAATATCAAATCTATCTGCCACTGGTCCGTGGAAAAGTTCGATTAGATGTTAATAATATTTTCCACGCGTACACGGATGTAAAAAAAATTCATGAAATAAATTTCTATGTAATATTCATAATATCCTATGATATTAATAAAACTGATTTTATAGCTCCTCGCGACAAAGCGACGAGAGATCGTTCCCAACCGATAGTCGCCAAACGCGAGTCCGTGATCCTCGCTTTTGCATCATCGGGCTATGAAATCAGCGATTTTCAGTGACGAAGTCCCGGAAGTTTCTTTGCGCCTTATACTCGCCTCCCTTAGATGCATCGAGGCGCACTTTATCGTACCGTAAAATGTTTCAGCGGCGTTGCAAAGCGACATCGCGCGCGCAACAGTGCGCCACGACTGTGGGAGTGGCGATAACGTCATTCGAGCCCGGAGCATATTCGTAAGCCGGGGTAAAATAACAGAGGAACGGCCTTGATATTTTGTCATCCGGCCTGAGAGGGTGATATTACACGAGATTTATTCCCGGCTGGAAGACGGATTTACACGAGAAATTATGACGGATACTGGCCGACGAGATAATTCAATTCGGATCCACGAGCTTGCAGACAAAGGGAAGGGGTGTAAGAATGTCTTGGCTATCCCACGCCGCTTCCCCTACGAAGAAGGAACTTATGCAACGATCTGACAATGTAACCGGAATTCATGGCGGATGTTCGGGATTCCAGAGAAAGGTACGAAGATACAGCGCGCGTGGCTGGTGTTCGTGTATCGATCAATGTTGGAGATTGATGCTATAAAATCAAGAGGTACGAAGGATCCGCTTTAGGAACATCCGTATCAATATTTTATACTTCCAGCTTGGTTCGTGGTATTATTAAGGATATTATTTTTTAATCCTTTTAGAAGGAGCGTTTTGAAATGCGCACATAGCACGTGGTCAGTCCTCTTTTATACGTTTCCTCTAATAGGTATTCACAGTATTAATATCAAAATATATTTATTTAAAATTCTGTTAGTTATATAAGTGACACTTATATATGATTACATACAGAATTATATACAATTTATATAATAAATACAAATTTATATACAGAACGATACATGTCTTTACATAACTGCCGGATATATCCGGCGCTCGTACCAAAAGGGCGAGAAAAAATTCGAATCTCCAACTGCAAATTCCTGCTGGTGATCGATAATACTTCTGAATCCGCTATTCCCGCGATTATATTACGAGGCCTCGCGGAAAGGGGTTGGAAAACAGCGTGCGGTTACACGGACTTTCAGTGGCGCGGAAACAGCCCCATAATGCAATATCCAGGGTTCAGAGGGGAGAGGTGGAGGGGGCAAAACGGAGGTAACGCTTTTAAAGAATGAGCATTAAGCCCTGCGCTGCGTGCGCATTCACCTTGTTAAGCTGAGGTGGCACGACGCTCGAGTCCATTTACCTAGAAAACTGTCGTAAGAGGCGAACGCAATATTCGCAGTTTAATAACGCGAATATGCCGAAATAGCCGGCCGTAACTTTATTACCTTGGGAGGTACACGAGGAAATTTCTCGCTCGGGCAAAAAAGGAGGGAGATTGGAAGAAGGAGCCGATCTCGTTTGGAAATTTGATCGACTGACCGAAAGCGTCCTTGGTTTTATCGGGGACTCGATCCATCATAGGAAACGACGCGCCGTGACGAATTGATGACAGCTGCTTCTATCCTCGGCTTTTAACCTTCCACGATCTGCGTTAATTTCGATGTATTCTTTCCTCTACACGCTTTGTAACTGGATTTAAATGTGGATTTTTCTCCAAGTACGCGGATTTGTATTAACACTATTCCTACCACGCGATTTCTTTGAAAAATGGTCTCTGAGGTCACTTCAGAGATTTTTCATGATTTTCTCGCAGCGTACGGATCGATAAATTAATCTATCGACATTTTTCCTCCGTCCTCTTTTTCTTGAAGGATATATTTAGTACACTTAAGTTTGTCTGGAGAATGGCTGGTAGGAATAGTGTTAAAGCAAATGTCCTTTGCGATTGACTTAGATTCGAGCAATTTTTGTTTCTTTTCTTTTTCTATGGACACGTGGTTATATGGAAAAGTAATAATAGTACAATAATATAGTATAATCGATAATAGAAGATAATATAGTATAATCAACGTGTCGAAGTCAGAAAAAAATGCTGCTGAGTTTAATTTTAGTTCGTGGATTTGAGACTTAATCGCAAATTTAATGCACCCCTTTCTCAGCAGTAGATAAGTTTACTGTGACACGATTGTTTTTGTTCTGTTCTTTGTACACACTGAAAGTTTTTCTGAAATTACCCATTTGTTCGCGCCTCGAATGGAATGTATAATTAATTAACGAATTTGAACAGGAAGATATATGTCGGCCCGATTTGGGTCGAAAGGGTCAACGCATTGACCCGATTTAGAGCCTCAAATATGGACCAGCGAGAGCTAGTAGGTGAACCAATAGGTTATTGCATTCAACTTGAGTTGGACGAGGTGACGGATAGCGTTGAAACACGACTCTTTCGCACGAAAGTTCGAGCTTTTGTCCGATCTACCAGCATAGTGCCGCCTCTTGAAAAAATAAATCGTATTTGCGGAGGAAACCTTTCTCGTATAATGGTCTTGAAACAAATTAACTTGCGATATTGGTCAAGAACGCGTATACTTAATTAATGTGTGCTCAAGTATCGATTATCTATTAGTTTTTGTATACCACAAACTTATTAGAGAATAGAGGTAACATCCTTGACAGAAATAATGTATGTAAAAGAATAAATTGCGCGATTTTGATTTCATCCAAGAAGCGAAATTATTATCTTCTCGGTTAAATATCAGGGCAGCTTTCGCTTTGGCTTTGATGTCGCATAAATCGTGGATAAATTGTTTCGAGCAGGTCTATATTACTCGAAGAATTTAATCGAGTACAAAGTGTTGAACAACCTCGGCTCGCTCGCGAAAAGGCTGTATTTTAGATTCACAAAGCAGCCACCGCACGCATAAAATTGCGAGTGTCCCGTATTAATTACTAGCCCGTGCTTAATTACCAGCAAACTTTTTATTACGGCGGAATTTACCGCGGCATCGCCAATGAAAATTCTCAGCTGCATAGCGCGAAAACTTTTCTAAACTCTGGCCTATCGGAACTTTCGCCGTACATCCGCGCGTGGAATCTTGGTTTCTGCCTATCCGAGAGGAAAACGTTCCGATAATTGTCCCGATTATGGCACTAAAACAACAATACGAAAAATTATAGCGATCAACTCGAAACTCTTCTTCGTTCTTCAACGCGCATATAATTTTTAGAAGAATAAAAATTTTCTGCAAGGATATGTTATGCTCTCGACAGAAAATAAAAGAATAAAATAAGTGATATGTATCACTATTAAAAGTTTTGTGGATTAATATATAGATATAAAAAGGAAATAAGATACGTAAGAGCAACAAGATTTATTGCTGATGTCCTGTTATTCAGGGTTTCCATCTCAGAGGGTTAATTCATAATGCGCTTTACAGCGTAAAGCTTTTAAAAAGATTCCACTGCATAATTTCAATATTATCATAATGTAGTAGGATAAGAGATAAGAGGGAAATATTTGGTTATAAAAGTTTTTGCAAAGAGAAAGAATTCCTTAACGAATGCTGCAGTATTTTACCCACGTAATCCTATAATAAAAAAAAAAGAGCGCGAATCCAGCTTTATTGCAAAAATACCAAATACTAGTTAAATATTGCCGATTTATGCTTTGAATAATATCTGAAAAAAATTTTCGTACTCTTTACACCTTTACATCGGAATTCAGTAAATATCGAATGATTTCACTGTAAAATAATAACGTTATTAACGACTTCTTTTACTTGTATTTGCAGCGCAGCCTCGCAGTTCGCCATCGAGAAAGTATGCAATCTCTATCGCGAGATCGCACGCAAATGTGATTAAAGCCAACGACTCGCGGCACGTGAGTATCGGATGATAAAATTGCACAGCTCCGGAGCATAGCACGCGAGCGTACGTCGCTTTTAATCCGACCGGTAATCGTAAATTAAGGTGCTCTCATGCTGAAGGTTAACGAGCCGGGAATTTGTGCCTACATAAAGCACACACACACACAGACACAATGTGGCTTGAAACCAAAACTGAGAAAAATCGTGGAATTTCAGGACTGATTTTTGGACACCGTGAAAATCTCCTTTAAAAAAAATCCCAGGATTACGTAGAATAGTAAAGAGTAAGAAGATATTTTATGCATACCTACAGGCCTGTCCGCTATTCAAATTAAATTACAGAAATGAATAATGCTAAAAGTCCACTTGTTCCGGCAAGATGAGGCGAATGAGTATCGAAGCTGATGCAATCGCTGGAAGGAGGCTATTAAAGGCTGAACGTATTTTTCTCGTCGACGGGGTTAAATTCGATTCCACGTACAACCATTGCTAAAGCGCTGTACACGGCTGATCGATCGGATCGAATATTATGGAAGTAATTTGAAAGTGTACAGGGGGGCGTTGGGATAAAACGTCGTGGATCAATGGCGAAACGGGCATTGGAGCTTGACTGTATTGTCCACGGGAAAGGCTGTTTTTTATGATAAGCCGAATGGCCATTTTACACACACGATAAACGTTCGCGAAACTTGGCGTAATGGACTTTGCATCGCTAGCAACTCGCCATATCCTTTTTGACGCAGCTTTCGCACCGTTAAGCGGCTTTATTGTACCCCCGAGAAATTCCATCGAATGAAAGCCGCGTTAAAGCGAAGCGTATTCGTTCGTTAATTCGATCCAGAGGGCCAACGCTTCTCGGAGCCTCTCCTCCTCGTAAATCCCCACGCATCTTCCAATTAAACCTCGGTGGCCTCAATTATTTCCAGGGGCAATCAAAACTTCGAGCCCGCCAATTTGATCGTACAGAAGTATCTTCTTGGATCTCGCGATCCGCGCTAAACGTTGGAAATCTCCTGTCCAGAGCTACGGTCGTGTAGTGGATAGAAGGTCGAACTTCCACGCGGGAGACACGGCTTGGAATTCTGCCCATAACCTCTAGTTTTTCTATGCGATATGTATACTGTAGCTCTGGTATTTCGAAATCCATCTTAAATAGCAGATCCTAGATCAAATGACCTTAGTGGTCGATGCCAAAAAATAATTTTAAAAAAAGCCTTCTGTAGATACTGTAGAAAGTGTTGCGTCGTACTCAAGCGCCATTTTTCTGTTTTTTGAAGTAAATGTTCGGTACCGACTGTCAGAGTTATTTAGCCTATAACCTACTTTTCAAGATGAATACCAAACTATCAAAGCTACAGTATACATATCACATGGAAAAACTAGAGGTGATGAAGCGAGATTCGAATTCGAATTTCCCGCCTGGGAATTCTAACCTCTATTCACTACACCACCGTACATCCCAAGAGCCTGTTTTTTTTCTCTTTTTAAACTAATTTTCAGCATCAAACACTACACTCATTTGGCCTATGACCTACTGTTCACGATGAATACCAGACTACCAGAGCTAGAGTACACGTATCGCATGGAAAAAGCAGAGGTGATGCGGCGGGATTCCAATTAGGCTTTCCTGCGTGGAAATCCTAACCTCCATCCACCGCACCGGCGTAGCTCCCAAGCGCCTTTTTCCCCGCGAGATCAACTTTTCCACGTAATTGCCGGCGACAATTATCGGCTGATTGTGCCGCGGAACCTCGTTACGAGCTTCCGCATCTTCGAGGCCTCGAAAATGCAATAACAAACTCCCGGCAAATATGCGAGTTCCGAGGTATTTAGCGACTAAACAGCGTCCATGGTGGCCCGCTTCGAGGGGAGGGGGAAACTTTTCTCCCCGATCACTTACGTGACGGCCAAGTTGGGGCGGCCAGCTGCTCCTCCTCGACGGGAAAAAAAACCCCCAGGAAGGGTGGAAAAGGGGGCCGCGGCCAAAAGTTACAGCGGTATATACGGAAAGAGTTCAAGAATCGACTTCGTGCTCGATTTAGCCCCGGAACTTCTCGCTCTTCATATCGCTATAAATATTTCCCCGAAGGTGCGGCGGCCTGGGGAGGAACAAATTCTTTTTTACCCGAACGACGACTCTCCGGCGAAGTACAAAATCGGCCGGCCCTCGAGCCCTCCTCGTGCGGCACTGGATGGGCGATAACCCTTCGAGCAGGGCTCGCAGATCGAGAAACTTCCTCGGAATCTCTTCGACGCGAAGGGTGATGGGAGCGCCGAAGTCGAGGGATACTCATGGAGAGCTTTGCAATTAAGTTCAACCCTGAGGGGATTGATAAAGTATAATATACACGCGCAATGAAAGATAACACGATTATGTTAACCTTAAGGGGATCGATAAAGTATGAATATACATGCGCAATGAAAGATAACACGATTAAGTTTAACCCTAAGGGGATCGATGTAGTATAAATATACATGGAGGATGAAGGTTAACATAATAAAGGTGCCTTGGAGTCTTATACTTCAATTTTTTTTTTGCGGAAAGTGTACTATTTCCTCCTTTTTTCCTCGATCGCCCTACTCCTCCTTCGATACACCGACTTCTTATCGACGCCTTGCATTTTTCAAGCTAAATCGAGGGTGCTTTCATAAAAGGAGTTGAGGGAGTAAATATTCCCGACGTTAACGTACTTATAAGTATTTTATATCTCGCCCCTGCGAACGAGAATTTTGGCTGGAAATACCGGAGACTCGATTCCCGCGGTGCGGAAACTCGGGTCTCCCTTCATATTCTTCGTGCATCGGCCTGCATTTACGATACCCTGGACATTATTGGATATCGCTGTATCACTATAACGCCCCTGTGGACTGGCAAGCCGACCGGGCAAAATCTGTTCCTGATAAAAGTATGGATCCCGTATAATGCCACTTTCAATTTTCCTTATCTACCCGTAGATGGATCCTCGGATAAGATAAGGCCGCGGCACTTCTGGCCAAGGAACTCTGCGTCGATGCGAAGGAAAGCGTATCGCGCACTTTAACCCTGTCAAATCTATCATGCACGCTAATGATACGATGCGCCAATTTGATTAGCCCTCGAACTACCTTCTATTAAGTATATATCGCAAATTATAAGATTTATGAGAATTAGAATTGTAAGATAATAGTGTTCGTTTACATCGTTATATAGTATTATATTATATCGTATATATATTATAGTATTCATATATATATATATGGATCGTTTATTTTGCAAGTGGTATAAGTCCATTTTCTTTTGTTTCGAGAAGATTAAAGATTAGCATATTTGTCGATCAAAAAATATCGGTTAATATTACCGAGTGTGGCAATGTTTCTACTTGTATATTGTACAAATGTAAAGAGCAGTAGCCACTGATCTTACCACCTGTCTATCGAAATTGGATTTACACCCCTTTATAATCCAATCTCTTTTATCGGAAAATATTATTAAATACTAACTAGTTATAAACAAAAAGTTTACACTAAATTAAACATAAATCACATGATATCTTATTTTAAAAAAAATGGACTTATACCAATTTCAAAATAAAGGGGTAATATTTTAAATATCGATGATCATAAATAAACACAAGGGAGAACAAGTATATAGATCCATATAATCGCGGACGTATAATAAAGCGAGGGAGATTCTCCAAAAATGCTTTGTCAAAAATGTCGAGAATCTGTCGGAAGGATTACGAACGCTTCGCCTCGATCGGTTTGGTAATTTCGGTGTTAAGGCGTCCGAAGTGAAAGCACCTCGAGAAGCTGGCATACGCGTTTCCAGGATCCTCGGTAAATTCCGCGCGAGGCTAGTTTCCATCTCCAATAATGTATTCATGGGATACTAAAAAAGGCATTTCCATATTAAAGCGCTTTTTTTCACGGGTCCTGATTTCGGCTGGTGGCGCGATGGGATTCCACCTCGGGGATAATGCTGGCCCACGACATTGATTGTAAAAAAAAAAAAAAAAACAAAAAAAATACAAAACCGACGCTGGCGTGCGAAATGGCGGAACGAAAGGAAACGCCTTCCGCATTGTTCCCGAGCGCCGCTTTTTGACCGTCTAAATGCTGGCAGATTATGAGGGTAAAGCGCTGTGGCTTAACCAAGAGTAACGCGCACCGCGGAGCGTAAATTACGGCGATAAACTGAAATCTAGTCCGGCCCTGCGTAATAGTTATTACAATGATATTAAATAATACGCCACTGTTGCCGCGCCGTGGCGTGCTGGTAATGGGATATAAACATACCGATCGCGCGTATATGCGAAGCGCGTACAGAGATAGTTACATCTGGCATTATGGCGAGGCTGTAGCTTGTAATTAACCGATGCACCATTATCCGGGCTGCGCATTAATCTGCGCGGCGCTACGAAAGTATAATGCAAAGATAAACGCCGCGCGTGATAAAAGAGCAGGATTAGCGATGGGGTGAGTAGGAACAATGTGCGCAAGGGTTTATCGTGGACACTGCGATAAAGGCTATCAAGCGTCGTCTATTTCACGTATCAATAATTCAATAGCACTACGCTGAAGTAGGTTCAAAACGATATTGCAAATGGTACATTGAAAACTCGAGTGGTGGCCACTGGAGTGTGTAAACACCGCGATCATCCGTACCGCGCCTTGGTGTATTCGGAGAGTACACGCATCGGACGCGGATTCTTTGAGCGCTCGGCTGTTTTTACCTCTCCTTACTTTTTCACGCGAGTTAATCCTGGCACACGGGGGGGGGGGAGTCTCAAGAGGCGTCATCGACGAGATTCTAAAGGAAGCGACATTTCTTAAACATCGCGTGCTTGCAATACGAGTCCCCTTTCGGATACGCCAGTAGAATATCCGACGCTCCGGGCTAAATTATCGGGCCCGATATATTCTAGTCGACCGAAAGTACAATTTCGTTCATTGGCAACGTGTTAATGGATCGCGGTGCACGAAAACGATCATTACGTCACGCGGACCTCCGACGTCACTCGGCCCATTAGCGCCCATCAGCCTTTTACAACGATAACGCGAATAACGCCATTCGTTGGGCTCCGATCCAATATCCCACGGCCCATATTAATGCCAATAATAACGACAAGTGAAATTCATTGTGCTCCTATGGATCGACGCGCAATTACAGAAATTCCCTACCTTCATTTCCAATCCTGCTATGTCCACGGATTGTTTTGCGGGCGTATCCAGTGTTGATACACCCGATTTCTTCAAAGCTGCTTTATTTCCAACGATGATTTCAAGTATTCTCGTTCGACACGCATCACTTCACTAATCCACCGCTGGCAATCCCAGCGTTTAAGCTCAGACGCGACTTACGATCCGACGATATTCACGTTGAATTATACAATTACTCGATGGACGCATCGATGATTAAGGTACACCTATTTCACCATGTCGTGAGCCACCATTACGTAAGCCGCCACTGTGCCGATAAATACCAGAGAGCCGATCGGATATTACGTAAAATCATAAACTACCGCTGCAGCTGCCACGCGGAATCGTAAAAAGCGCCCGGGGGGGGGGGGCGAAGCGTCGCCATGAAAAATATCGATGAATCGAGCGGAGTCGCGTTGATGGGTTATGGAAATTCGGTCGATACCAAATCGAGACGCGACGCGCGCTCCTCTCCGACACTAAATCTCCACTGACCTGTCGTCGGGGATATCGCCGGCAGAGAGTGTATAAGGGCGATGTTGCTAAATATATACCAATGTTCCACGCGAGATAACGCGGCCGTTGCTTTTCTTTTTTTTTTTTTCCTTCCCAAACAGCGCGGTTCTTAACTTCGTGCTACTAGCTCAAACATTAATTTCCAGTGGACCTTATTATCTCGCCCCCCTGCCCCGGGCGTATCCGCGTTACGACTACGTTATTTCGACAATATTTGCACCGAGGACTACCGCTCTAACGATATTTTTATCGATTTTCGATAAACCTCCCCCCCCGCGCGCTCCAGATTTGATCTGCTATTTTTACGCCTGGTATATATCGATCGAGAATACAGTGTCGTGGATGCTAATAAGTAGGATGTATGGAGGAGGATAAAGCGAGAGGATAGGTTCTGGGTAGACCCCAATTTTGTCGGCGCTTCGCGAGGGTGATTTTCTTAAAGATACGCGGCTTAATTCCCCCTTTCTTTTAATTTCATTCAATATTTGCGAGTTTCGCGGAGGATGGGGCCAATGGTTTTTCCAAAGGCGGGGCTGAAAATCGCGCGAATGTAGCTGCCGCCTGGGATATCCTTTTACGTGCTCGCGTCTCGGCTTTCCTTAACGGCGCAACTTCCACGTCATAAACCGCGGGGAAAAAACTCCCGGCTCGCGCCAAGGATTCCAATTAGGGCTGGGATTGCTCGAATAATTTAACGCTCGAACTTTTTTAACGCTCGGTTCGGTTAATCGTCGGTCGGTTGTACGGCACTGAGACTTCGCGTAGTTAACTAAAAACGCCGGCACTCGAATAACCTGAGCTTGTATTTAATCTTGCTCGAGTATAAAAGCATCCGTATCGTCGATTCGGTTGCGATGTTTAAGCTCGTCGAAATGATTTATCCGATCGAGATGTGACAATTTGTACATCTCCCGAATTCATGCAATGGAATGTGATACTTCTACACTTCGAATAACAAATCCTTATTAAATGATTTATCTAATCAGGATGTGACAATTTGTACTTCTCCCGAATTCATGCAATGGAATGTGATACTCGTGCTTTTCGAATAACAAATCCCAATGATAAGGAGCTCTGTGTAAAGGCAATGTTCTTTTCGCTGTAAAATTATATACAATTCTCATGAAAGAACTTACGATATGAGTTAGTTATATTTCTTATAACCAATCAGAAGAGACTGAGTCTAATTACTTTTTCGAAGAGGTATAAACGATGGTAGATAATATCGAATATTGTTTACATATAATGACAATATCGAATATCGTCTATCATCATATCGCCTGTCATAATATCAGACGCTCTGATAAGAGAGCAAGAAATAAGCGAGAATCGCCTGTATCGTTAGAGCCACGAGCAGAGGACAGCGATGTTGAGCAACGTTAACGTACTTATCCAGCTTTGACCAAAATTCGATTCGTCCACAAGGGATACAAGCAAAGCGAATTAAAGGGGAAGTAACGCTGCGAGCGAAATTTCAATCGCGAAGGGTTAAAGGCTACGATCCGTCGTATCCTTTCGCCGCTCTTGTATCTCCTATGCCGGGTATTAAGTTACAGCTGCGATGTCGCGTTGGGACGAAAATGCAGGGTAATCGCATTACCTTTGCCGTAACACGACGAAGATAATATTTCGAAAGCAGAAGCCCGTCATGATATTACGCGAGGTAACGTTAACAGGTTCGTGGTCCGTGTTCCATGGACTGTTCGCACTTTTCCTTCCCTTTTTACTCACTCGCGCGTTAGGACAGCTCGTCTTTAACCCCAGATCACGAAGGCGCCGTAAAAATGACGATTCGAAATGCAGACAAAGTAGAAGGGAAGCTTTTACCTCTCCTGCTGGAACAGTGGCATTGGATATAAAATATAAAGTCGTAGGAAAACAACGGTTTGCCTTACGCAAGCGCCATTTGCCTTCGAGTACTTTGAGTTATTTGGCTTGAAATATCAGGCGTGCAACTTTGCTTCCGTGGCTTTTTCCCAAATTCGAGGGTTTATGGTAGAAAAGCTGGTCGTACGTTTATGATTCGAGGTCATCGTTGGCCGCTGATTTCTCCAAGCTTTCGGACACGGTACGAATGTCGTGTTGAAACTGCTTAGTACGAAAACCATATACTTATAGGAAGACTAACACGAGGGAGAGAAGCGAATGAATATAGTGGTCTGCAGTGTAAGAGTAAGGATCGAAGGCGCCGAGTGTGGGATAGAAATAATCTATCTTAAGAATAACGCAGTCTCAGAGGCGCACGGCCGCGTCGTCCGTCGTAAGAAAATATATACAAGGCGCATAGGAATTTTAAGTGTCCTAGGCCCTCGAGCGTACGATAGTATGCGTGTCTGTGCGTGGGAATATGCGTGACTGCAGTACTGTCGATGCCAGTGGAACAACAGACGAATTTGGAATATATGAATATATATATAAATATATTTACGTTACGAAAAATCGATTATCTTTCCTCATTGCTCCTCTAGGCCACCATCTTGTATTATTTCACATTTTGCAACTCTTATCGTAAATCACAACGAGCTCTCCTTGAGCAATGATCTTCACAAAAGTCTCGTCATTCGAAATTTCGAAATGTACGTAATTCACTCTATGAGATATCGCAATAGTCGAGTGCATCGTCGGCATTAACACTATTCCTACCAGCCATTTTCAAGATATATTTAGGTGTACTAAATGTATCCTTAAAAAAAAAAGAGGACTGAACAAGGAAAAAGGAGGAATAGATTAATTTATCGATCCGTAGGCTGCAAGAAAAAATCATGAAAAGTGTCAAAAGTGTCTCAAAGTTCTACAGTTTTTCAAAGAAAGCTCGTGGCAGGAATAGTGTTAAAGAAAGGCGGGCGAGAAAATGAAATTCGACTTATCGAGGACGCGCGAGTCAAAGAGCGTATCGTGAAAAATGCATCGGTTTCCTCGAAAGCGCGTCCTCCTCGACTGGCCAAACGCCAAAATGCTACGAGCCGAAATAGGCCCTGTCGTTGTACGACGGGATTAACGATACATGCCGACACCGACGTTTCATTCTACACGCTAGGTGTCGAAGCATATTATCGCGGGTGTCATGTCGGTACTTAGCTTAAGTCCCACAGCGTACGACCCTGGGTTTTCGACGCCGCACTATTCTCTCGTTCTCCTCCACTCTCTCCAACTTTCTCCGTATTTCTCCCTCTTTCGCCGAGAATTGGACATTCTATTCTCTCGAGTGCTGCAGAGTAGGTTTGTTCCTCCGACAGGGTTGGAGCGAGAAGAAACTGAGGAACGCACGTGTCGCAGGGGGATCTGACTGAAAGTCGTATAGAAGCTCTCTGTTGTTGCAGAAGGATAATCAAGCGTACAACGTGGGCGCTTATGGCTCATTCCTGGTAGCGACACAGGCGAGGTGTCTTCATATTTAATCGATAATGGCATCGTGTTGACTTGATGTGCGAATCGTATGTATATATTATCTTGCATTTCATGGTTGGAAAAATAATATTATATAAGTATAGAAGTAGACTGAAATAGAGGGTTTATATATTCGCAAGAAGTCTAGTAAAAAATTGTATAATTGAGATAAAAAATGTTCCAATAATATTTTCAATCGACATTTACTTGCATACATGATTTTCCGTAAAACGCGCGAAGAAATTTCCTCGTGATTTATGCTTTATCACTTCTATTTCTACGTTACTGCTGTACACTTTGATTTCACCACGAACCGCTTCGAGGAACGTGCAGACACCGGATGGTGTAATCTATGCAGCAGATCCTGATGGTGGAGAACAATCGCGCGAAGCGTGCGAGAAAGTTTTAACTTTCTACGCCCCGAAAAATGACCTCCGGTTCGCGCCAACTATTCTATGTTACGGTTTTGGATTACGCTCGAAAGCGTAGGACTGACAATCGAAAGGAATTTGTAAATTCGCGCCTCCAACAGTCAGAGCTTCAACAACAGCCTTCCGTTCCTTTGACCAACGCACAGACACGCAGCAGAAGCCGTCGATGGCAAAGAACAGCGTGTCGGGCGACAGTCGACTTACGATCAAAAGGGATTAATGCAGGAGGAAAGCCAGGAGAAATTCTCCAGGCTGGCTTTTCCCCCTAATCCCCGACCATCACTCGAAGGATTAGAACGTTAGAAGATCAACAGTTTGACCCACATCGGCATGCCTCGTGGCCATTGATCCTCGAGATCGACGCCGGCGATAAGTTTGGCCAAGACCGAAAGCCCAGGGCGATTACACGCCTCCAAAGGCGATCTTTTTCCGTGCGACAACTGGCAGCCAGCCAGGGAACGTCATCGAGCGTGTACAGATTTTCCACTCGGAATTCACCCTTTCGCACTCGAAACTCCTTCCTTTGTCGATCGAATTCATCCCTTTTGCAATTGAAGGCCTTCGACGACGACGATAATGTCCCATATAAAGTTATTATTCGAATGGAAAAAAAATTGTAATGTACATATGTAAGACTGCTTGAATATACAAGAACGTAAAACAGAAAGTGCTTGCGCACCCTGAAGAATATTTATACATACGCGCACGTAATGTGTTCAGAAGTTCATGTAGATTCACGTGTGCGTTTATAAAATGATTATTATAATCCGTAGGGAATAATAATTCCAAGCTGAAGGGTTTATACGCATCGGCCATGGCATTAACACTAGAACTACCAAACTAGTCAAAATGACTGCTCAGTCGTTTCTTGAAAAAATCGTGGTACTTTATAACGATGTATTTCTTTAGATTTTCCATGATTTTCATCCAGTATTTAGATGATCATTTTGATTTACCGAAATTTCCTTTTACACTCCCTTTTTTTTTTTTAAAGAAGTATGTGGTGTTCTAAATATGCCCAGAAAGTGGCTTGTGGTTCTAATGTTAATCGCACCGCGAGTCGTTGCTCGAAGAAAGAGCCAAAATACTCCTGCCACGTAATTTCGAGAATTCCATCCTCGAGAGCACTCCTTCGACAAGGAAACGCTCGCTTTCCAGCGGGCTGAATTTCAAGTATAAAAATGCGAATTTCGAGTGCAGAACTTGCGAATGCGCGTTCTTCCACGGCCAGGCCAGAGGGGATATTACCGCTTCGAAATTGATTAATAGCCTGTCGCGCACCGAGCCGATACCGTCGGAAGAAAATGGCCGTGGTTAACATCGCGGTCACGTACAGTGCTGCATGCATAGCAAAATAATATTGTTGCCTTCACCGGGAATTTCTCCCTCTCTCCTTCATCCCCATCCCCCCCCCCCCCGCCCCATAAGCGGTACCTGTTTCCTTCGGTCCTCGGTTCCACCCTTCGACTCTCGCCTCTCCTTCCTCGAAAGGGGCATTTTGTTATACGACGCCTCGACCCTAACCTCTCTCGCGCGAGTCTGTTACGTGCCCTTTCGACCGTCACTCGCTTGGATAATGGCCCTCTTCTTTATCGAAGCACGCGTTTATAAATTATGGAAGGCTATCCGTGCTTTCGATTGGTCGACGATCCGCGGGATTAACAACAGAGATACCACATTCCAGACGTATTTAAAAGAACGCGTATAGAGCCAATTGCTCATTTAATACGGAGGATATGTTGCTAGGAAGAGCGTTTAAAATAGATACGTGCAAAAAATTCTTTTTTATAGTAAAATGGGGGATGGAGGGTGTGAAAGAGAGAAAGTGGATCTTTTTTCGACAGCGTCGTTTGGAAATGGTGTAAAAAAGGCGTTGAAATAATACAAGAGGTAGAAGGAGGGATATATTGACCTACAAAGTGTGATAAAATCATCGAACTTCTCTGGTGATATCATTATCGTTATATAGAGGTTTCTTGTTTGAAAAAAAAATTACTAGCTCGTTATCTCGATGGATTTCGCAGTTCCAGCGTTAATTCCGGGTAATGAAGAAATCAAGGAGCTGGTGTTCGCCGTCTCAAGTCCTCCAGTAGTTGGCCTCCATGCGAATCAATTTCCAGTCGCACCGGCTGTCTGTTTATGAATCTTCCCCTCCCCGTACTTCCCCTTTGCTTTATTTCTTCCACGTCTCCGTTCTTCCTCCCCCATATCTTACGCCCCCTTCTCCCCCCCCAATGCCTGTCAGAATAGCGAAATTACACGTTCCCCGTGGACGTATTTCCTAATAAAAGACAGCCACGAACCACGTCGTTGCGCCATCCGGATCGCGGCACGGCTGTTCCTTGTTAAAAAGGAGGATTACGCGACGCTCCACGGTGGCGTCCTTACTAAAACTTGAATGCTCTTCATAATGGCAAATTCTTTCCTGCTTTTCTTTTCGAGAGCATTGTTAATAATGTACGGGCCACTGCTCGGAGGATCGGGCAATCCAATGGTTCCCTTGTTTGATATAAGCGCTCATAGCGTGCTGATATATCAATTAAGCGCTGGATTAACGATAGCAGGGATTTTTTCCTTTTTCACTGTATTAACCAGTTAACTGCGGAATTTATCGCGAAACGTAAGGCAGGAATGAGACGCGGAATGATTTTACGATGGATGTAAAGCAAACTAAGGAAGGATTACATTTTTATTCGATAAGACATTAGTTTTTCTGCAAATGAGTTCTTGCGGTAAATAATAATTTTTTATTTTATACTATGAGTATAAGGGTAAACTGCGTGGAAAGAAAATTTAGGACTGACGTGTATACACGTCGAACGCAGTTAACTGGTTAAAGAGAATACACGGTCCAAGTTTGTTTATATACATATGGATTTTACTTGAAAGTTCATCTATCAACTTGATTCTTTCAACCGCCGCGTTTTTTACTTCGACAGGTTTATCTTGGATTATACTCTGATTCTACATTCTGAATATGCAGATCGATTACCTGAGACTCGATCGATGGGAGCCTGGAGTCCCCGGTTACGCCACGATGGTCCTGAAAAGAGAGAGGAAAGCTTCATAAGTGGTCCATGTGGAGAATAATAAATTATCGGTTAGTATCGAAGGATGTTAATGTAAAGTATGAATCTTTCGAGAGAGACAAAAGGAAGGAAAGCCCTATTTTTTTTATGCGTAACCGGGAAACGAATGGCCAACAAAATTTTCAGGTTCGAGTAGAGAGAAAAAAGGTAGAAGAGTGAGAGAGAGAGAGAGAGAGAGAGAGAGAGAGAGAGCCGCAGGAAGGAAGCCTCGAGCTTTTATCTCGTTGCGATAAAGCGTGCAAATTTTTTTTTTTGCCGGCATGCGAGAAATGTAGGTCCGCCCGGAATTACAACGCGGCTTGCGCCTTCCGCTCCCCCCCTTTCCCCTCCGTTTTTGCGCACGTACAAAAATAATCCCCCCCCCCCCCCCTCCACCTTCGTCCGGATTGCAAAGATGCGCTGGAATAATTCCGCACGCGCAATCTGGCCACTCTTAATCGCCACGTTATCTTACATAATTGTAGGATTATAACATGTGATTCCGCGTTTTCCTGAAAATCTTTCCGGTTTCTCCTGGAAAAAGTATCCGATTTCCTGTAAACTCTTCTGTCCTCCACTTTCGGTCAGTTCCTTGACCCAGGTCTACATGCTCGCGAAGGAATAAAGCACGGTGTCACGTTTGGCGTCCCTTTGTCGACATTCGCGCGCTCCTTGATTTTTACAACGGCGCCGAATTCTTCATTCGACTTCCAGTGGCGCGGTGATATTTTACGAGCTATCTCGAAATATACATCCTTCCCCCTTTGCAAGCAGCGTGCGATGTTATTGTAGAATCGATATCCTTTTATCGACCTTGAGACGAGAGTAGTTTAAGCGTCGGAGGATCGAGAAAACCGAAATGTGTATCGCAGTGCCTGGAATCATGACTTTGGAGCATCAGAGAGCGTGGCTTCTCGGAGAATCGAGAGTGCCAGTTGCCTCGCAATTTAATGCCGTGCACTGTTAACCAACGTTTAATTCGCGGAGGGTTGAAATTGTTTAGCGTTGATCTTGGATAATTCGAGTGGCGTGGAATCTTGGAAATCCGAGGTGCACGCCTTGCTCGTCAAGTGCCCGGGCATAATTATTATCCGGCTAAATGTCGGATGTATTGAAATTCCCTTAAGCGTGTCGCCCCGCTCTGCCGCTACTTAAGGCGGTAATAGCGAACGGCCAATCCTGCGCCGGATTTAATTAATAACCCTCGGCCGCCAAATTGATGGGATGGTAAACAATTTAACCGATGGTAAACGATTTAACCGATTGAACATGCGTGCATCTTGTTTACGCGCCACAAACGACGCACGGCCGTCGTTATTCCACCGATCGGCTTGAAATTTCGACGACAAAAGTCACTTCGGTACGAGCTCGATGTACCATCTAAACCTGCGACGATAACACTCTATAACGCTATAAGAAAGTTTAAAACTTTGTTAAAGATATTCAACGACGTTTAACTCGTGTTAAAAATATTTAACAAACATATTTGGTAAATATCAACACTATATAACACTGTAAGAAAGTGTGAAACTTTGTTAAAAATACTCTCAAACAAACAAGAGGAGCGAGAAGGTTCTTCTTATCCTCTATTTAAACGTTCGAATAAGTTACTCTCGCTGAAGTATTTAAGTTGATCATTATAACGTTAATTATAAAATAAATAAATCATTTAAATAATCATAATAATCGTTATAAATTAATCGATAACTTGAGTATTAGCAGCGGCTGAGAAATTCGGTTCCTGTATTTACAATTGTAACCGTAAATTCACTCACGTCGTCGTGAATAGAAATCTATTCTCAAATCCGTGCGTTAGAATCGATAAGCCAAGGTATCGAATAATTCGAGTTTATATCCGCGATCGGCGCAACGACATTTCTCTACAGCGCAGCGCTGTTTATAGCCTTGCCCTCTTTCTCTCTCTCTCTCTCTCTCTTTCCTTTCCCCTCGTGCGTACTCGTTTTATCACCGCACCTCGAGTCTCCGCGATCCGCATGTAAAAACACGCGCCATAATGCCCTCCTCGTTTTCACAGGGATATTAACGTGCATTCGCGTACAATTTAGCTAAAAGCTGCCGATCCTGCGGCCCCCTCTCAGCGGGACTGACTTGGTAATAATTAAAGATAAATTCAGGCCACCGCGCGGCGCTTTGAGTAACAAGCCGGCGCCCCCTCCCTTCGAATTGATACCGCGTAAAACAATGGGGAGGCCCCTGCGACGGGATTCGCGCGATGCTAATTATTCCCACTCCCGTGCGCCTCGCGTCGATTCGCGAATTCGACCCGTTGATCCGACGGATTACCGCTTCGAGCATTGTACGATGGCCTTGGGCGGCACTCGGACAATAAAGCCGACTTGTCGCGTTAAACCGCCTCAGAGTTGCCTGGTAGAATATTGGGATGTACATGGAAATTTTTTTCTTATATAAGTATATGTATATATATTTATATGTGTATGTATCTATCTATCTATATTTATATATCTATATATATATGTATCTATTAGGTTGTCCCAAAAGTTCCATCGGTTTTATGAAGAAGTAGTGGTGCACCACGTATTTTATTAGTATTATTTTATTGAATTATGCATACACCTAGAAGACGACCTAAGGATAGAGACTGGAGGATATAACAAATTAGGTGTCAGGTTTGTATAAATATTGTGAAACAAAGCAGAGCAGCGAGTAGATGGCGGAAGACACTTTTGGGACAACCTAATACATTTATATATACAAAAATATCTATGAACAGTATGTGTCTATAAATTTTCTACACCTACAAAATAGTAATAAAAATCCAGTAACGCGTAGATAAATTCGATAAGCATCGCGAACGGTTGCGGGGACGAGGAAAAATCGGTGACACTCGCGCACCATTTATGAGTTACACTCCGGTTCGCTGAAACGTCACTGGCGTTGTATAAAGCCTTGTATAAAGTCGCAGCACCGCGGACTCCCGGGTCTCGAATCCCGTTGGCAGGATGAAAGGGCCGAAAATAAGCCGAGGTTTTGCAGATGGTAAATCTCGGCTTTCCCTGGGTTTGTTGTGCATCCATCTCGCGTACTCCGGGACATGTGTCTCGGCGAAAATGCTTATCGCTTTGGAGAAACGAGGGTCACTCGGGAAGCGCTGCTGGTGACGGCTCGAAAAAGAGGAAAAAAAAAGAGGGAAAAAAAAGAGGGCGGAAAAAAAAGGTGGAGGAGGTTAATGCTGGATATACCGAAGAAATCGATGACACGAATCCTCCGTCTGCAGTCTCTGCAAAAAAGGGGCGAGGGAGGGGGGGGGAGGGCAACAGAGATTTTGCCATTGAATTAGCGGCAATGGTCGTCGGACCTTTTAATTTCCGAGCGTCCTTTTCCTTTCTCTTTCTCTCCCTCTCTCTTTCTCTCTCGCTCATTCCTCCTTTTTGTCGCTGCAAGACTTATCCAAGCTGATCGAGCTGCATGGCATCGAGAGAAGGCCGGTCGGAGGGAAAAACTTATTGGTTCGCTCCGTCTTTGTCACGTTCGTTTGTCCCCCGACGTAACGGGATTACGATGAAACCGTCGACGGGCCAGTCTCGTCCGATGGTTATTAGATTTTTTTCTTCCTCAAGAGTAATAACCAGCGTAACGAGAGTTCGTCAGGACGTCTGTCAGTCGAATGGCTCGCGTATTTCTAATCGTCCCTTTTATCGCGCTCTCTCCTCCCCCCCCCCGCCGCCCGCCACCTCCTTGTTTTTACACATGGCCGGATCTTGGAATTGAGCGCGTCTGCGCTCGAGGTTTATCGCTTAATACGCACTCGTACCGCGGTTGAAACTCGCGCAAAATTCTTCGCACAGACGCGACACAATTCATGCAGGAATTACGCGAGCCTCGGGCGAAGCTTGGACTGCGTTTAATATCGCTTCGAAAAAGTGAAGGTTGGCCCTGTAGGGATCGATACGAAAATCCCCCTGTGCAGCTTTAAACTGTCCGTATTCCTGCGTGAGCCGGCTGTCATGCTTCAGCATCGAGCGTAGCTGAAATTACAATTTGGTCATCCGAGGTGAGCTGCAGACGTAGTATTCGAATATCTGGAGAATTACGTGCTCACGGCGAATTACACAAATCGTTATGTTTAAACATTTTGCTGGGGTCGAGTGTTTCGATGGGTATCTCGAAAGAGTTATCGAAGCACAAAGAATTGAGTGCGCGTTAAATACAAATCTCGAATCAATCTCGAATATATCTCTAAATATAAATCTCTAAAATAAATCTAAAATCTCGAATAAATAAAAATAAATAAATCAATCAATCTCGAATAAATCGCGCGATCAGAACGATTAATTTCTCTGTTAATAATAGCCTTCATTGCGCGTCTAACTACGCTTACTTGTACTTTAACCTTAGCTTTATCCACTCGCGCACCTCGCTTTACGCAAAATTAACCAGCTCCCTTTGCACCCGCTAATACTCGCGATCGAAACGCCAAATAAGCGCGCGTATATGCGCCCCGACGATGGAAAATCGTGCGTATGTACGCGCTAACCATGCAAATGCGTTCGAAACGAGCCACTTCGCGCGATGGTCACGGTTATACTTCCTCCATGCTCTATTTATTCACTCACAACGGTAATTACTCTAATTTATAATGAACGATATAACGCTCGATGACCGCTAACCTCATAAAGCGATGATGATCCTCCCGAGGAAAAAGAGCGTTACGAAATGGGATAGAAAAAACCTATTTATTAATATATATATTTATCAGAACTCCACAAGTGAGTCGAAACGTTGCTTTCACCAATAAAAATATAGCCTTGCTCCTGGACGGAGTAAAATTCTATCCATCGACCTTCGCGATAAGAGGAGTACTAAAAAACACCCTAGACCTTATTCATTACATGTCGTCCCCAAAAACACCTTAGACCTTATTCATTACATCTCATCCAGTATCGAAACCATCTTATATATCTTCATACATACACCTATTAAAAATACCTTAACGATGTATCAAGGAATAAGACAAATAGAATCCTCCATAAATCTACAAACTGTATTATCTCGCGCGCAAGAGCACCGCCAAGAGTGCGTTCGGATGAAATAACAATCGAGGAATTGCGCGGATCCGGGCGCGATAGGAGTAGGCGTGCGCCAAAGGAAATTGGCCTAATTTCGTTATCATCGTGGCATAATAACGAGTCGTGGGGGATTTTAAATGGCGGGGTAAAAAGTAGAAGAGGCGCGGGTTAATCCCCAATGAAATGGGGAAATCGATAAGCCGCGTACGCATCGAGCTATGGAGGACGACGCGAGCGTGGGCGGCCGGCCGCGTATGCAGGCGAACCTGTAAGATAAAAAAAAGAGGGGAGCGGAATTTCCAATACACTTTGCTCGAAAAATCTTTTCGGATTAATTCGTCGGCGCGACGGGGCGTGCAGAAGCGTCGGCCCCGAGGAGAAATATTGCCGGTGTAATCCGTACGGTGGATTGGGCCGGATACTTTCGTTTATTGCTCCGCGCAAGTAGTTCGGGAAATGCACAGCTGAATCCTTGGCCCATGCCGCAGGGGCAAACTGCATTTGGATATCGCTTATTTAATCGCTAATTTATCATCAGACGCGTGAATAATTATCGCGATTTAGAACAACGTGTCCCCAATCGATGATTTATGCAGTGTCCTATGCGATTCTGTTATTATCGATGCAATGCAATCGGAATGATACTGTGAGAGTTAAAGGAGGAGAATACAAATTCCTATGGTATCGTGGGAACGGGAAAATAGTGCGCTGTGAAAAGACATAAATATTCCGTAGGTCAGAAGAGCGTGGACCCACTGAAGAGCGTTTAGGCGACGATACACGAGTGATATTGACAGGGCACGGTTTAGTTTTAAGTGACGCATGGTTTGAAAGAATGCACGCATCCCAGAGCGTGAGAATGTCTATGAGCGAGAGGGGGTGCGTGCAGGGATGCTAACGAGGAAGGGAAGAATTTAGAAGAGGGAGAATCTTAACATAAAATATATAGAGCAGTCGCAAGAGAACAGTCGAAGAGAACAGTCGAAGAGAGTAGTCAGAAGAGATCAGTAAAAGAGTTACAGAGTTACAGAGTTACAGAGTTACAGAGTTAAAGAGTTACAGAGTCAAAGAATAAAGAGTTATAGAATAAAGAGTTAGCGTATAGGGAATCGTATATATAGTGTAATTGTAGCTTAGCAATACTAATGAACTATTCATCTATATCGACACAAGTCTCTGGCGAAAATTACTTGAACCTAACCATCCATAACGAACCTTTTAAATCAATCCCCCACAGTATGGAAGTATTATAGTGTCGTTTCCAGAGAAGGGAGATCCAAAGTACATAGTAGGGTGTGAACTTCGATGTAAAAGATGCAACAAACAGCACCCTAGTCGATCTATCCGTTATCTCGCTCTTCTCCTTTCACCCTCGTTTTATGCAAAATCCATATCGCAGCTGTACTTTTAAAGAAGCTCGGACGACAAACCCTGGACCGAGCGGTCTTAGCGGTTAGTATTAAAAATGAAGGGAACACTCGATAAGAATTTAAACTTTCATCCCAGCCACATCCTTCCCTCCCATCAATGTTCCACAATCCCAGCGGACAGAAACCCCAGGTCCCAACTCTTCCCACGCTTTCCGCAAGAAGCAGGCTATAAAATAAACCAACCTCAAGCTTCCTTCGCGACTCCTCCTGTACAGCGCGAAATTCACGGGCGACAGTGATAAATAAGAAGCGAATTTAATTAAGGCATCCGCCAGACCTTAACCCTGGATCCTATAAGTCCCTCATAAATGCATCGATAGGGAAAGCTTTTCCTGGGGCGTACAGGAGGAAAGAAGAGGAAGGGACTAAAAGAAGAAGAAGAAGATGATGATGAAACGGAGAAGGAGGCTCCAGCTGGGAGAGGGTGAGACGAGAGGTGAAGACGCAAGAGAGAAAGAAAGAGACAGAGAGAGAGAGACAGGAGAGTTTCTTGAAGCCACGTTCGTTAGAACAAAGCTTCGAAGCTTCGCATTTTCTCCCTTCCTCATCGACACGGTCCCCCCCCCCCCCCCTGTCCACCCCCAGCCCAATGGGCGAGCCGCCCTTCACGATCGGTTTGGCCGCCACGGGGGTAACTTGTATCGACAAACTCCGCTCCCCTTTTTTCCCCCTCGTGACCTCGTGCGGCCACAATAACGGACATAAACCACGGAGAGAGGGCTTTAAACGCGGGACAAGATTCACCCCCGTTATCTCGTCGACGTCCGCTCTCCTCTCGCGATAAATTCCGGTTAAAGAATCGCCGCCGGTGGGGAGTCAACCTTTGAATAAGTAGTGCAGTGGGTAGGAGAGGTGTTACGCAAGGTCGAGTGGTGTTATGGTTGATGAAAAAAAATTGGTGCTCGCGAGGATCGGTTGTTAGAGGATGTATCATATATACTGGGTTGGTAAGACGGTGCTTTTGGTTTTTAAATCACAGTTGGTTCAGTAGTTTGCTGATAAGGGGCAGAAAGTTTTTGATCACGGGATTATGAATTTGGTGGAAAGGTGGAAAAGGTCGAACACAATGGAAAATAATTGTTGATTAATTGTTCTTTATTTTTTATATAAAGATTTTTGTTGATTTTGATTTGTTGATTAATTGTTCTGTATCTTTTATATAAAAATACGAGTATTTTTTCACGCTGTAAGACTGAAATTACTTTCCTGCCAACCGAATGATTTCGAGAAAGAGGTTTGTTAGGAGCTATCGTGTCTAGTTATTATGGTTAAAGCGAATGAGAGTAGATATGTCGTATTGTTGGCAAGCGCCTCTCTATTCATTTCTTCTTTAACTGGACAATACTTTAGTTATACGATATCGAAGGCGATCTTTATTTTATATATGATACATTTTGAGCTCGTATTTGATGCTCGAAGATATTAATGACGCTATTGCGGAGTAACGTATATGAATTATTCCTATACCCCACTGGTCTGTGGTATACTGTAGGATATAATAATTTATAGATACTCCTGGTTTTGTTCTGCACTGCACTGTATATATTATCCACCTCTGTTTCGTTGCTGATACATTTTTTAGTCTCGGTATAAAAAGGTCGGTGGTATAAAAAGAAAGGAGCATCTTAAGAAATCGCACACAATAAATAATAATACTATTAAAAGAGATAAATATACTTTATAGATCGTAAACAAATACAAAACTACTTCTCGATACTTGACAAATAATATACTGAATAAAAAAAAGCAACTATCGTCCACTCGTATCAAATCGTCTCGCGGCAAATTTCAAATGTCCCTCCAAATCAAACGCCCAGTGGCCAATGTCGAAAATCGAGAGGCCAGAGGAACTGGTTTCCGATTCGAAGTTGAGGGAAACGGCCGCGACAGTTCGAGCATCTCGACCTGGTGGAATCGAGACAACAAAATCGTGAATCTGCTTCCGTGAATCTCCACGTACGAATAGCAGAGCGAGGCGCGTCCGGTTGAGCATTAGATTCTACCACGTAAAGTTCCAAGGGATCCCGCGATCGCAATTGTGCAGACCTGCTCGCGAGTTTCCGACAAATAGAACGCATGATTTAATATCAAGCTGGAGGGTGGAAGATCGTTGATGCTTACGCTGGATACTTGGATTAAATTAAATCCTCTTGTCCCGACAATACGACGTTTTTCTTTTATCCCAATAAGCCGGGCAGTTCTGTACGATGGACATTGAAAGCATTGAGCGATTAAACGTTCCTCGATCTAAGCATTCTGGAGCGTGTATTTCGAAACTGGGTTACCGTGCACAGTCCCCTTACCCCCGCTTCCTTTTCGCGTTCGTTTACCGCCACGGAACTCAGGATATTCAACCACTATTTTATAATCGGCTGTTTTCACGCAGCATGCATTTGTTTTAATCCCTTAATGGCGCATTATTTGATATTGGCGGGCGCGGATTAAAAGATATTCCAGACTTTCTACTCACTTCCATGGAAACGTGTGTTTACAACGATTATATTGTTCACGATAAAATGCATTAATGTGAACTTTGACTCTTCCTTAGATTATTTCTTCCTCGCTGCAAACCTCTAACTTTATATATATATATATGTAAAGATGTAACTTGTGCTCTTTAGAGAAGACAATCCTAGTAAGGAGTGTACTTTATCAGTAGGACACGTTCAAGACAAACTTTGTCTTATAAATAATCCTAACAGGATAATCAAATAGCAAGCGAGCCACGAAAAATCTGTTCAAAAATCAAAATCTTAAAAAAACATCGAATTCCACGAGTTTTTCCTTCACCACTCTCCACACCTCTTTTACTATCTCTGAAAATCACACCCTTCCATTATTATCAGAGCACGGATCAGCAGAGCTGCCTCCATCCAAAAACACCTATTTCATTAAGGAAAGAGGAAAAAAGGGAGGAAGGAAAAGAGAAAAAGGAGTCACGCATTTGACGATTAAACGGCTCGATTTCGTACGTCAGAGGCACAATTCCGAGTGATCGATTGAAGCGCCGGGCGAGGTCTGTGCACTTGCAACATAGGCCGGCCCGGCGATGAAAACGCACAATCCAAAACGGCACGGGCCGTTTGATCGACATCGAGGCATTGGGTGCTCGCTTTGAAAAGCGAGCATCCGCGCTTTATGAGAAATGCTTCTGCGTAGCTCATATACGCACCGGCCGGCGGGATTTTTAATTATCAACGGGACGCGCGACGCTCGGCGCGCAGGGAGTAAAATTCCTGGGCCGTTTGAAACGAGTTTACGTTCGTTCTGCGTGCATCTCGCTTGAGGTCCGGATTCTTTGATAATGGAAAAGGTGACCCAGAAAGCGGCCACCACTCGTACGGGCCTGAAGTGCGCGTACCGTACACGTGCATGCACGTATAAACGATCCCCTCTCCATAATGGCATCCCCTTGTCCCTCGAGAATAAACCGCAAACTCCTCGCGATCCCTCAGCGAGTAAACGATCCTTCTCTCTCTCTCTCTCTCTCTCTCTCTCTCTCTCTCTCTCTCTCTCTCTTAAGGTTCATTCGCGAAATTTAGAAACTCCAGAAACTTTCTAAATTTAGAAATTTAGAAAGGAAAGGCAGGATGAATACCCGGGATAGGATGGATGGATTATGATGTTTGCTATTGTCACGCTGGCTTTATGAGGATATGCATCGTGGATACTTGAAAGCGTGCTCGTGAAAATGTTACTTACTGCAGAATTTAACGCTGCTGTTAATCAATAGGTATTACTGAGTTTAATACTGATCGTTAATACTGCAGAATCGATCACTGGCGGGATGCGTTATGGAAGATACATATACCAGGCGACTCTCGTTTCATCGAACATTTATGATAGTTTAAAATTTATCATTGATTTATGATATTTGTTTAGTGATATTTATATTATTTTTAATTGATTTGTGACAGTAAAATACTCGGTAGTAATACGAGATAGATGCTTTACATAGGTTTCTTAATTACTCAAGAGTTACATCGTGGATCGATTTCAATTCGATGTAATGTGTACTTAAGTGTCTTCTCCCGCATTAAGACGCGTAAATTCTTTTGGAAAAGAATCGTGTCGTAAATTAAATTCTTTTAGAAACTTTCGTATCGTGTTTCATATGTAACCTAGATATCGCAAGGTACCGCGTAGAAACATTGTGAAAAGTTGTACGACGTTTCCACAAGCTTGTTGCTAGTCTCTTCTCATACATTCGTGTATTTGTTTAATAACAAGCAGGGGCATGCTCGTTTCTTCCCGCGTACGGATTGTTAACTTTATCCATCGCCGACAGTCGCCACGCGACCAGCCAGGAGGATTAATCGCGCCCAATTACACCTTCGTGGAAGTGCGTCGTAAGCAGGATATCGAACGGCCCGAGAATTTTCCTTCCTTGTGTTTCGATACGTAGGCGGGCACCCTCGACGCTTATTGTTCTGCGCATCGTAAATTTCGATTGAATGGACTGATCAATAGGCCGGCTCGCGTTTCAAGCGATTCATAAACCTCTTGGCCCTTCTGTTACGAGCCTCGATTTATACGCGCCAAATCATTGTTTTACCTTCCGGGCATAAACTTTCCTCGAAGGGTTGTGCAATTCCTTCGCGCGAGGCGTCCCGCCTGACGCCATAAATCCAGCGTCTCGACATTCAAAACCGCCTCGATCGGTGTCCGTACTCCTGTCCGTCAGATGAGAGTGGAAATACAGGAGATTCTTTTGCTTTTCGCGAGCCTCGATGCTTTCGTGTTTCACATACGAGAGCGTGTAACGAGACAAATCGTATTTTAACCTGGTTTAATCTACCTGTAGAAGTGTGCGAATAGGAGATATATGAATAAGTTGGAATCGATGTTACTAGTGAATCGAGTAACCATCGTTGGTATCGATTTGTGATACTGTTTCATACGAATTATTTTGAACAAAACTCGAGCTCGAAGTGTCGGATTAAATAGTACAATATTATATAAACATCGATTAAGCATAAACTGGAATCGAAAGAAGTGTTGAACGACCTTCGAGCTCCTTGGCTTTCAATAATGTTATTACATTTTTGTATAAATCAAACGATCCTGTGTCACAGGCTGAGCCGACGTGAGGAACAGTCTTTATATTTCATCGCGCAAAGATAAGAATTTCTATGCCTTTGGTTTGTTCAAAGAGGGTTCCGAGACGGCCAAAAATTCGAAATAAATTCGCTCGAGATAGAGAGACGGCAAAGAAATATCGCCCCACCCGGGCCAATGATATTTCGAGGGAGGGTCGCGACTGCCCTCGATAGCCTCGGTAGGACGGAAATCATTTTCAGATGCGAGCTTGACGCTTATCCTGAGATACGGCCAAGGGACGGTATAATTTTGCAGGGCGTATATTTAAAAAAGGTAAAGGAAAGGAAAGAGGAAGAAGAGGAAGGAAGAGGAGCAGCGAGGTCTCGTACTCGTGACTTTTACCGCCGGGTCATGAAGATTTATATTCCTTGTTAAACCACTGGCTTTACAGTGTCGGGCACTTGTTAAACCGCGGCCTGAATCTTTTTGACCAACTCACTCGCAGAGCAGCACTGGCTGGTCCAGAAAAACTCGCGAATTTTCATGATCCGAGCCAGAAGAGTCCTGAGGTACGAGCTCGATGAATCCTCGATTGAATCTCCGTAAAGAACGTCTCATCTCGACTCGAAGACCTTCGAGACCTCGAGACTGATTAGTCGTTGCTCGCTATTGACAAAGCGAGAAGCACCTCGGCTTCTGCCAACGCTACGAATCGAGGCTCGAAAGCGTCTGACCGAGGTCACTCCCGGTCAAACTTCTTGTAAATTTCAATACCGATCGGCCAATTTAGAAGCGCGAAGCCATTCTTTAAACGCTCCTTTCTCTATCCAACTTCATATACGCGCTAACTCTTCCTTTCGATGCAACACCTGTTATAGCGTATAATTGTCTCAGCTGTTTGGAGCAGGGTGGGATTAATATTGCCCCAGCTTCTTGGTACGCGACAATGCATGCTGGGACATTTTTAGAGCCACCTCGAAATATTGCGATAGCTGCGCGCGCATAGGTTTGTATTTAGTCTTACTCACCTTATAATAACGAGACTTATATTAACGAGACTTACTTATAGTCGAGACTCGCCTTATAATAACACATGGAACTGAATTATTATTACTTCTTTTGTGTTCTTACATTATATGATTTCTTTCTTAATAGACATATACCAATGTTCTCTAATCTAAAACTCGATAAAATTCCTATTCAACGTGAGTTCATTTCTTTTTCTGATATCCCGTGCTTTAAAGAGTTAAAAGACCTCCAGAATTTCTCTCGCTTCTCCAGCGAGCTTGATCCGATAGAAATACACGAAAATATACCGTTTATATACCGAGACGAGTATCGTTCCTTCTTTTTTTTTTTTTGTGGAGATTCCGAGTGCTCGACATTATCCGTTAACCCAAGGTCGTCGAAGCACGTTCCATTATTCTTTTCCCGAAAAATCGATCATTCAAACATCGGACATTTGTTAGCCGGGATAATAGATGTCCCATCGGCTGAACTTTCGCCGCGTCGATTATGCTCGGATTACATCGATCTCCGGTACCTGCTGCCCCTCTGTTTTTACTGTCGGCTCAAAGACAGGCGTCGCAACGATGCGGGTCACGTTAACTATTCACGACGATGCCGAGGGCCGACACGAACCGATTCCGTGGACATGGAAATCGGTAGGGCAACGCTGACGCGGGCAGAACGAAGGCCAAACTTCGCGGCTGTTTCAATGATAAGCCTCGAGGGCGCTTCTTGGACTCATCAATCCGTCTCGTGTGTCCGCAATGGTGACGAAGCACCTTTTCGTGAGTATGCACTGTAACCGACTTATTTTTATATTTATCAATTTCTAGTATTTGCCAGTTAGTCGTATTTTATTTCGATGCATGCGGATATTTATGATGTTGAGTATATACGCGTTATATTCATAATTTCTTTATTAAATAAAAAAATAATATCTTTTATTATTTTTATTATTTTTATGTAATAAAAATAATAATACAAAGTAATATTCATTTTCAAATAATAAAATGAATAATTTGTTATTATTATTAAAAATTATTATTAAATTTATTATTAAAAATAATTATTATTATTATTTCCATAATCTCTCGGATTTTAGGGTTTTTAAGATACGTAGGCTTGAAACGAAGGATTAAAATCGGCATTAGGTCGTTCTATCCGCCTCTTCATTGCTTCGCGGTTGCTTTGTTCTTCCATTAGTTTTATCCTGCGCCGGATTGATTCCTTTAATTAATTACCGCTGTCCTCGTCGGTAGTCTAAGGTAAGCGAAATAGCGATGCAAGTCGCTTCAATCATTCAGAGGGCCGTCGGTTACCTTAAATGACACGGACCAAATTGGCGTACAGGAAAGTCGGCCGAAAGGAAGTTAGCGACAAATGCCGGATATTCCAACATCGCCTTTACGCAATTTCGCACGCTTATCGGCATCAAAATCGATCTCTCCCATAATTGGTTCATGGATCAACGATTAATCGGTGTCTCGTTTAATTCGCACAGCGACGTATTTGTTTAATCGCGCGCCTCGATACGATTGCCTTCGGGTCGGAAGTGAAACACCGCAGCGATGCGGGCCGCTCTAACTATTCAGAATATCGAGGGCCCCGAATAACACGAGGAAAGTCGATGAACATGTAAATCGCGGGGCCGGCGTTTATATGAAACCGATGGAGGCCAAATTTCCGGGCAGTTTCGGCGGTATTTCGGGGGCATCCTGTGGATTTATTAAAATTCAAATTGACCGAAAATCCTCACGAGAAAACCGTAGGAACCGTTCCTTGTTTCCCTGCGTTATATTATATTTAATGACCGCCAGGCAAGATTCATACGCAGCTCGTGCCGCACGAGCGGCCAGATTTATTACTCGCATTACTCGATCCGCCCGCGTACACTTTTATGCCCCCGATATTGGTTACGTTTGCTCGAATTTATAACGCCCCCACTCTGAATATCGGTTTTATCATCGATCGGACGCCGGCGGTTTTCAACGTATATTTCGCGGGGAAATTATAAAATTCCAAAGCTTCGTACATTTTGCAGCCGGCTTGTAGTCCAGATCGAAAAATTCTCCCCGCGCCGCGCTAATAGTTGGGTAAAATATGTAAAACTGTACCGCGGAATGCACACAATATGGGATCGCGCTGCGCGGAATTAATAATGCAAAAAGAAGACGGCTTATTCATCGATCAGCTACTTTTCTACGTATGCACGATCATTAATTTTGCATAATATACGCATCCGATATTCCGGAAGGGCCCGAGTACCTGTTGTCAAATATTTAACTACTTATCGACTCTGCGAAAATAAAAGTCCAATATTTCCTTTTCCCGCATTAATATGGAATAGCCAAAAGGAAATTTATTCCAGGGGATAGATAAATATACTGGCGAGGTGGACGGAATATTTTGCACTTGTTTAAATAAAGGGAAATCCTAGGCTGTGGACGATTCGTGGCTCGATACGAGCATGTTGGTTTTGCATTCGAGTTGAAAAAAATCTTGCGCGGGGGAAAAATCGATTTGGATCGATCGTTCCAATTGTCGGAATCTTAGTGTGTTCGTGAATTTGGCCATGTTGCTCATCGTTTCACCAGTTTCGCGAGTTTTACGATGAAGCGAGATAAGCTTCGTCGATTCCATCGCCAAATCCCCGCGAGAGACATCGCACATGCACTTTTTAACCCCTCGACGCACTTGGAATTGATTTTAAAGGGTACGCTCCCCCGAACGAGGTATTAAATTCCGCGATAAACCACGTCGTTTCGCTCCAGCCGATTGCGTCTGCCCTTACAGATATTCCCGCGGATCACTTTCGGTCCAACAGCTGGATTCTTCCTACATTTATGCCGGGACTTTGGGTTTGCTTTACTTTATCCTAACGCAAACTCCGCAATTTTTGCCGCGACGAGCAGTGCTTCAAACAATAATCGTGAAACAATAATCGTCTTTGAAATATTTAAAAAAGTTAGGATATAATTATCGAGGTTTCTATACAGCATTATTCTAATTTCAAGGTTGAATGTAGAGTTAATCAGCTTTGCTTTATTTAGTCGTGATTTGGAAACTACTTTATATTAGAAATCATTAAGTGTTAATATTTAAGAATATCCACCAGTAATACTTAGAAGAGTTATTACATATATTACAGTTATTTTTTGCAGGAGGACTTTTGAGCGATTATTCATATTATGTAATAAAATAGTATTTTAAAGTGACCTGTGCTTTATAATTTCATTGTACTTTTTTAACTCTAAATACAAAACTATTACATTATTCAATATCTCTCCTTCGATCGATCGATAATGTTGCGAAGGAAATTCGTGGAGACTTGGCTCGAAAAGTGACTTTGTTAGCAGGCTGAAGGAAGACATCCGCGATTTTACGACGGAATGTTGCGCATCCGCGGTAATGGAACCGAAGCCAGGCTCAATTTGTATTCTTAGAGGGCCTCTTAACGAAGGTTTTGCCCGCTGGACCATCGATTTTCCCCGTCCAGAAGCCAAGGAACCTTCGAGCTTTCCCCCATCCGTGGTTTTCCACCGGGTCCCCGAGTAAGAACTAAATGGAAGAAGCTTGTGATTGACACGAGGTAAATGCGATCCGCGCCAGAAGGAGGGTTAAAGCCAATGCGAGTGAAAACTCATGAAGGGACGAGGTACGGTTGTGGGAGAAGGCGAATCGAGAGGACGATCCCAGTTTCGAGACGATTTTCGAGAAATTTACATGGGAGGATTCGAACTTGGAAAAGATTACGGATAAAGAAAGCCCGGGATAGCGTTTGTAATTTGCTTACAGGGGGACTTTTCTTGGAAACAATTCTTCTGAATATCGAATAAAGGGGAATCGAACAAGGTTTGCGGTGATATGATAAAACCGAGTCTCGCCGTAATTCGAAACGAGCGAATGCATTGGTGTTACTTACATCGTGCAGATCATCAGTCGAGAGAATGTCGCTTGGAAAACTTGTGCATCTTGTATTCCTGAAAAGGAGAAAGAAACTCGGTTAAGCCAATTAACTATGTTTACATATCTGATCTCATATAGAGCATCCATAGCAAGGTACTATGTAAACAAGTGTAATTTTCAGAGAACCAAAGTGCAAGTAAGAAAGAAATCAAAATTGATTGCATTCTTCGTGGATATTTTTTTCACGATTATCAGTCTTTTTATTATATATTATTTTTTATATTATTTGTAAAATTATCATAGCACAATATATTATAGCGAGTGTCGCAATGGACGTTCTCAGTGCGAGAAAACAGAGTATTGCTCGAAACGGGGCCACGTGTAATTTTTTTCATAGGAGTTCTTCGAGAATGAATCTTCGTTATTCTTACTTTCCCGCGTTGAGAGATATTTCTGCGGCTCAAAGGATGCCGAGTTTTGCACAACTTTATGCAGTCTTGCTTGCAACGAACTTTTCCGCTACGCAGCACAAAGTTACAACGGAACGCAAGTTTTACTTTAAAGGTTGGAATTAACCTGATTCGCTTCGACTTGATCCGAGTTTAATTAAAATTGTCGAATTCACTTCAGAGATACGTGCCTCCAGGACTGGCCTATTGTTCGAAGCAAGTAATCGCCTTTGATGATGTACGAATTTTCGAAAGTGTATATCGTCGCTTAGACGGACCGTCGAGGCTAATCTCATTATTCTAACCAAAGCTTATCCAGGTCTTAGTAAAGTTTATCTCGCGGTATTTTGAAAGGCCGTTCCAGAGTAATTCGTGGATTAATCTCAGTGTCGGCAGGACGAGGTGGGATATAACGAATGGAAAATCCAGGCCAGTTTCTCGGAGGCAATCTTTGTTGAAATGACTTTCGGATAACGAAGGACAATAGGGAGATAATGCAACTTTGGCGGTACTCTCGGATAGAATCCGATCCCCCTTTTGCAAAACTTCCCGGAAAAATCCGCGATTTCCATGTAAATGCGATCGCGACATTAGCTTTATGCAGTGGCAATATGCAACTGGCATTGGCTCATATCGCCGTATCGTCCAATAACCCGGGAATTCTCTCTTCGAACAACATCGTTCCACAGGCCATTCGTCTCCCCGATTGTCGGCAAAAAATCAACAATAATCCAGCTACACACATCGTCGATATCTCGAAACGAATTTCCAGCCGCCAATAAATTCCATTACGATCCTCCATTTTCGGCGAGAAAATTACTGCCGCGATTCCGGCCACGTGGAAATATTAGCTTGTCCCGAAAGTGTCTTTCGCCATCTGCACGCAACTCCTTCATCCGGCATCGTTTCCACGAACATGAAACCCAACTTATCAAATGCCGCTGTCTTTCTCCACAGTAGTCCTCTAGTAGTGTACATAATTCAGTAGAATAGTATAAAAAATGGTGAATAGAAGAGATAAAAGAATAATCGACTTCGGTCAATAATATCAAAAATGGTGGACAGAAAAATAGGAAATGGAGGAAATATCGTGCATCTATTTGTTCCCTTGAAAAACGAGAGAAACTTTTGCAGCGGCCCAATAGTATTCTTCCATTTCATTATCCCGCGCCCTTGTTTTCCTCTCATTCGCACTCCCAATGTTATCAAAATATCGAGCAACGATGATATCGATGCGAACTTAACTCTCAGGAAACGTCTTCCGATTTCCATCGTTTTGCATGATTTCGTTCTGTCCTCGGATTTTAGTTTTATTTATCGAGGAGCGCGTTGGGAAATTCATGGAAATCCGGAGTTTTAACCGGCGCTCGATTCGAGGGGGAAGAAGCTCGGGGCGATGCTTCGCGCCGGTGCTTAATTCGTCCCTTTCCACGGCCTCAAATGTGTAATGGCCTTTCAGCCCTGACACCACTTATACCGCTCGATAATTCCATTCACCAGCGTAAAAGCATACCTCGGGGTTATCAATGGATATCGGCCTTCCGCTCACATTTCCTAGTTCCCTTATCGGCGAACCTATCGGCCCCGAATACCTTCTGCGATTTGTGGGACGGCAGGAAAAAAGCGAAGGAAAAAAGAAAAGGGCGAAAAAAGAGCGTGGAATGTCGCACAGCCAAGCTGTTTGCCCTTTCGAAATTGGGACACTCCGTCAGAGTTTTTTCACCGGGATTTGCGTTATTATCGTTATTATCATTTGTTACTGTGTTCTTCTATCAAAGAGAAAAGCAACTGCTTGATGTACAGGGGGGATTGAGCGAGTAGGAGAAAAGGCAATATGTACAAAATGGCTGATAAAATATGATTAATAGAAATAAAATGGAAGAGCGTGGAGGGTTGGAAAACATAAGCTGAAGCGTGGATTAAAAATACTGCTGATCGAGCAAAAAGCGCGCCTTCTGCAACCGACAATTATTTTATGCACGAACATCACAAGCGGAGGTTATTTCCCCTCGTTGGATATCGATGTAAAAATACGTATGCTTGATGTATGATTTACACGATTTCACGTAGCAGAGTCACAGAGTGATCACAATCCTCTCTTCGCATCAGTATCCTTAAAAGAAAAGAGAAATGCTATTACGGTATTTCCTCGACGACAGCGAAATCGTGATACGCGGTTCGAAGCTTCGAGATGCCAATTTTCTCGGAAAAGACGCACGGTGCAAGGGGAACTTTCGATGGATTTGAATTAAAATACTCCTCGCTATCTCTCAGCACACGGCGCCGGCAAATTGCCGAAATAACTCGGCCTGAAAATTTGATAAAGCCCCGCCGAACTTTTCCCCGCGTGAAATTAAGAGGAAAACACAGGGACGATTTTCCTTTCCGGCCGAGGGCGCGTAAGGGAAGTGAGAAGGATGTCGTTCATTCGTGAAACTCGATGGCTGCACGATAGAGAAAACAAGAGCAAGAGCGAGAGAGAGAGGTAGAGATAGAGAAGCGGAAAAAGTGAGAGTGCGCGAGTGAGTGAGAGAGAGAGAGGGTGACTGGCGAGTGTAAGAGCGAGACAGCGAATGGCTGAGCGAGAGAGTGAGCGAGACAGCGAATGGCTGAGCGAGAGAGTGAGCGAGACAACGAATGGCTGAGCGAGAGAGTGAGCGAGCCAATGAATGACTGAGTGACTGCGTGCGAGAGTGAGAGAGCGAGCGAATGGCCGAGTAAGCGTGAGTGCGAGAGAGTGAGCGAATGAGTGAAAGAGCCAATGGCTGAGTGAGCGAGAGAAAGTGGTGGGGTGGGGGAGGGAGGGGGGGTATTGGAAGGTTTGGGAATAGAGTGGGAAGATGGACGAGCGGAAGACAGCTGCCGGAAGACAAGGAGTCGCAGTTTGTTTCGATTCCTGGCATCGGGGTATAAATCATCGCGGCTCGCGTGTCAACGTCCGTTGAATCGCCGGCCAAACCCGCAGGAATTAATGCGGTGCTTGCTCCTAATGCGGTCGATGGAATTTTGATTGGCCCCGCGCGCTTCCCACGAAGTGCTTTCCGTGTCCGATCATCAAATCTCGCTGGATACCGAATATTAATCACGTCGTGCATCGTGCAATAGTAAAAGTAATAGTTCTGCCTAAGTTTTATGTCGATCATCTGGAATTTTGATTTTTCGTGCATCCTTACTTATTATAGTAACAGTGAATACTATAATTATTAAAATAACTTATTACAGTAATAGTAATAGTGAACTAATAGTAATAGAAAATATAATAGTTCTGGAATTTTGTTCATCGTACATTCTTACAAATATTCTTCATTGCTCGTAATACATTGTTTTCCAATATTCTTCCAGAACTCCTCGATTATTATAAGTTTCATTGAATCTTTATACGATACTAGAGGTCTTTCTGGTTTTATCAGATGCGCGCTTAAATCGAACAGTAAGCCTCGGGAAGTACAGATTCATTAATTTATATCGAGAACTCGAATAAACCGAGATCTCTTTTATCATCAATTCGCGGAACAAATGACAAGTATATTTATCCAGCGAGCATATTTTCCCTTATCATCCTCATACACGTTACGACCCTCGGGATAATTCCACGCAGTATTTCATTCTTTGCCCCATAAAATCTCGGCCTGCTTTATAATAACCTCCCTCAGGCGGCCCGGAGTGCGATATTCCGAGAAATATTTTTTTTCCAACGGCCCGATTCCGCTTCCTCGCGGAATTTACAGCCGAGGAAAGAGCGCGTTTTAGCAGGGGCCACGGTTTCGAGGCGAAGGGTTGGTAGAAGGGCCGAGGAACGGGTTGGAAGAAAAATTACTCGTGCCTGGAAAATTCATAAGGCCGGGGAAGGGATTCGCCAGGGTGATCCAGTGGGATCGAAGGGATTGTCAGGCCGCGCAGTTAATTTCCGGGGGTGAGAAACCTTTTCCTCGCGCCCTGGTATATTATGAAGGTGATAATAATGCATTATCCGGCTTGGCGGTGAAAAAATGCAGGTTTAAGGCCGCGGAAAATGAAACTTTTCAACTCGAGGACGGAAGTTGAATTTATTAGGTGGACGCCTAGCCTTCCGCAAGAAAAAGTTTCGCCTTGGTTCCTTCGTAGGAAAAAACTCGTACGTTTATCGTTGCATAATTCGCCTCCTTCTCTTTTTCTTCCCCTCCTCCTTTTTTTCTTTTTCCCTTCTTTTTTCCCCCCGGAGATCCTTTGCTTTGATCCGTCAAACCGCTTCTGGCTTATCCCCGCCTATTTTCTCGAGGAGATCGAAAGGAAGAGCGAGGGGGAGTATCCAGGGTGGTTGATGCACAAGTAGTTGCGTTCAATTTCCTTTCTGGCCTTAACTTTGGTACCAACGAAACCTGCATCTCGGTGTATAATTACACCGCGAGGGAAAGTTCCACCGCGAGTTCGCCATGGAAGTTCTCGAAACGTCGTACCTTTATCGCCGTGATTATCCCTCCTTTTACTTACTTCTCCTATCTCCGCCTACAAATGAAATTAACGGCAGCGGCATGGAGGCTAATTTGCTTAAGTGTCGCCTAATCCTCGCGTCCTTGGCTGCCTTTATATATGAATTATAATAAAATCGGCTACGTAACCTGTAATTACAGGTTCGAGTGCCATTGGCACTAGAACTATTGACCACGATCCCAAAACATCAGCACCACAAATATCCATCGAAGAAGAGATGAAAGTTTAGAAATTTTTCTTTTTTTTTTCATTTATTTTCAGCATCGACTGCTGAAAGATCATTTGGCCTACTGTTTAAGGTGGGCTCTGAACCACCAGAACTACAGTATACATATCACATGGAAAAGCATCAATGACGTGCGGGACTTGAACCTGGGTTTATCACTTGCAAGTCCTAGTCTCTATTTACTATATCACCTAGAAACTTTTTATACAAATAGAAATTACAGATCCACAACCTTTAATCCTTTCGATAATGTCTAACGTCAAGCTTTCCCTTCGAGAGTTCTCTTCGACGAAGATCCAGCTATCGAACGACCGCAAGTCAATAACCTCCTACGACCCGAAGTTGATTCCACATTCCAGACGGAAGAACCTTATCCTTAACCATGGCAATTTAGGATACGCCGTTGGGCAAACAGACAAATTTGTGGAAAAACTGAGAAAAGTTCGTCGCAGACGGGAGGAGGGCAGATTCAAAGGATAAAAATTGCCTCCCCTCTCCTCTCGGATTGATAACGAGTAATTACTGTTTTCCCAGAGAGAAGCGGGACGGACGACAAAGGGGATCATTATGACGACCCGGAAGCCTCGGCTTGAATCTCCGGTCGGATCATTAATTTGCAATTGGACGGCCTGAAATTCCTGCGCGCATCGCATCGGGCTACGGATTGTGCGTTTTTCTCGATGGGACTCGTCGAAAAGGAAAAATGAGAGAAAAAAAAAAAAGTATAGTTAAACAACAATCGCGCAGCCTTCGTTATCGGGCCCCCAATGGAAATACATCCGTGGAGCGGCTGCAAACGAGCCGATCAGCGCGTACGACTGAAAGGAGGATTTTATAATAAACCACTCGGGATAATATGTTTTCCAAGGGTTTTTCATTGGCCTCGTATACCACAGAATACTTATATATTAATTAAATCCAGCAAAAGAATTTCTTGTCGATGCATTCTTTATTGAAAGATATAGAATATTGAATGCTAAGTTTCTTTTTGAATCTTTTAATATCCTGAGACGTGTCGTGGACTTTGTGTTGTAGACTCAATTTGACCAAACGATTTAGAGGCAATGAATAAGATTGTACTGCTTTCGAAAGCGAAGGAAACTTCGCGAAAGAAATGGGAGAGGAATTGATGTTGTTGCTGAATACATCGCGGAGTGTGTTGTTTAACGAAGTATCTTGAACTTCAGGAAGGCTTATGCACACGACGCGGCAATCTCCACGTGTATTCAACTGCTTTGGATCACACGCCAGCGGTAATTACATGGTGATGGAAACTCCGGGGAAAGTTTACATTAACGTGGGAAAGCGGTGAGACGTAAACGAGGAAATATCAATTGTGATTCTCAGGGAGAAGTGCCTTGGATATCCAATAGCGCCGAATTCCAGGGACGTCCGAGATATTAGCCGTGATGCGAGCTATCGATGCAAATTGGAAATGACAAGAATACAGTAATGGAATGCACGAGGCGCGGCCAAGGCTGAGATCGAATTTGCTGGATTTACGATGAATGATCTGAACGCTCGAGTCCTTCACTGAAACATTGCTCGAACTACCGTTATTTTCTTTGGATGTCAAGCTTTCCGCGACTTCGAGGACAACGAGGTAAGAATATAAATAATCTGCAGGATTGAAGGAAGAATATCCTGATCTTTGGATTAAAGTACTTCGGACTAATTCCAGCCTTTCTGAAGCATATGATTGTTATTTATGATTTAAACAAGAAGGAAAAATATTGGAAAAAGGCAAAAAGAAAAAAGTGGAAGGTATACAATATTTATAATATTATTTTATAATATACGATTTAGTAGAAAATCCATGAAAAGTTGTAAAGTGAGTTCCCGCAATTCTTTTTTTTAATATATATATTTATTAAGGAACTTGGGGCAATTTTGTAAACGATTGTCGTGCACTTTTCCAAGAATTTCTTCGAGTATTTATGCGCCTTGCTTCTTTTTGCAATCATCCTCCTTCCGCATCACCGATAAGTGCACCCTCGATCGAGCGAACTAAACGAATTTTAGGCGCTCCGATGCGGCTTTTATGAAATATAGATAAAATAAATAGCTCTCGCGCAATTCTTTTTTAAGTCCCAACTTTAAACTCGATATTAACCCTCGAGGAGCTGCAAAAGTTTGGCGAGATTCTTTATGGTCGAGGTAAGAACCGCTATGACGGACAATGTTTAGAAGAAGCTCGCGCTCTAAATACGAATCCGCGCAGAGGCAGAAATTACGAGCTTCCACTTGGCCCAACGAAAACCAACCACTGTCTCTTCCATCGGCCGTAATAATACTTATCTTGCGGATTAAATTGTCTCCGCCTCTTTGTTACACTCCAAAAGCACAGCGTTCACTTGGCCACCTTGAGAAGCACGAGGATTTGTATCGCGCATTGTCAGGTTTATCATATCAGGTGTCCCACGATTCACGGAAGATTTGAATATTTCGACGAAAGAGCGCTTCAAGGCCGGCCAATTTACAAGTTTTAATTACAAACCTGTGTTTCATATCAAAATTACTTTCCGCGTGAATTCTGGGACACTCCATACGCTTCGCGTTGTGAAAGTTTTTCACATTAAATTCAGCCCTTTGCGAAACAAATGTATCCGTTCCCAATGGAATTCAATTGGCAAACGGATAAATTTGCTTTCCAAAAGGGTGAATTCCCATTGCAAAAGGGCGAATTTAATGTGAAAAACCTGTATTCGGTCCACAGCTTTGAATTCCATACAAATCCCGTATTTCGAGGACGCCTTGCTCTACACAACGATATTTCCCCTCGACTCAAGCCAACGATCTCTCTGCATCGCCAAGCTCTCCATCCCAACATACAGCGTATCAATAATCACCATAACCAATTGCCCCACTATTTCCCTACTCGAAGCAAAAGTTACAACGCCTTTGAAGACACAATCGATAAAGAGACACCTGCAAGAAGCGAGAGAGACTTCATCCGTCGCCTCGAGGCTGGCGTTCCTTTCCCTGAACAAAAAAAAAAAAAACAAAAAAAGCCCAGTGAAATGCACGGAGGAATAAGGAAAAAACAAGACACCTAGGTGGACCAATTAACGAGCCAATAGGAGCAGCGGCGCGCATGAGCAGAGAAATCGAAACGCTATTTCTCCCCTGGAAGCGAATTTACGGAAATAAAACGAAGCCGCCCTGGCGCATATCCGCTTTACCGCGTCCATCGTTCTCCCTTTCGGCCGGATTTACTTTCAAGCATCGATCGCCGGATGGATCGCGAGGAGCGATGCTGCGCGGATCGATCCTCGAAACTGAAAGCCGCTTGGCCGGCAATTTTCGAATTTGCGGTCTTTGCTCGAGTCACAGGCGGCTGCAGGGCCGAGGCCTGCGCCATTGCGCGTCGATGGCGGCTCGCAATATCGGCCAAGGCAAGAATTTCAGCCGGCAGTTCGGAAATTAATGGTCTCCCTCCCCCTTTTCCGGCCCTGACGGGTTCGTTCGATACTTCCGGTTATCGGGGCCCGAGCGAACTTACGAATTTCGCGCGATGACTTTCTCCTTTTGGCCTCTCTTCACTTTCCCCCGCTCCTCTTTCCGTCGGATCTTCGGTGGGTAGTTGCTTTGCGAAGGAAGAATCAGGGATTTTTATGATAAACGGATTTTCGCACGTATCGCTGAGCGTGTTTCTTTTCAAACGTATTCGAGGTATCGAATTTGGATTGTTTTTCGATGTGCATGCAGCTTTTCGCGGCGACGATATCGGAGATCCGAGTTTTGGAATTGCTAAAGGAAGCTGAGGATCGAGATGTGAGGGACCATTCACCCTTCGGTTTTGTATCGTATATCGTTGGTATTTCGTGCAGAATAAATCGTTAATCAATTCAGTGGATCCATTTTCCATTTCCGGTGTAAATCCATTTTCTCTTGTTCCGAGAAAATTAAAGGTTAGCATATTCGTCAACTCAAAAATATGGGTTAATATTATCGAATATTTCAATATTTCTACCAATTTATCAATGTGTAATTTGATTACATCAATTTGTTTTAGACGAATTTAACTAAAATAATGTATATTTACGGACTGCAAATAAACTTGCACCACATTCAAAATTCCATATATTGTAATATATAGCGTATCACTTTCAGTGTCTTTGTAAAGCTCGTTTAATTTTTTAATGTACTTTTTCTACCTGGTCTAATCACTGTCATGTTGGTTAAACAGAAATGTTATTCGGATCGCGATGATAATTGTATTCTTCGTTTGGAGTAATATCCGCGATTTGTATGTCTGCCACGCGATGCGCGTATCGCTCTCCTCGGCGCGTCTGATCTTGAGGGGGGCTATACTACTGCGAGTCTCAAAGGTTCGCACCCGACAAAGTTACAGGGCCGATATGCACAGGACACACACGGAAATGGCGCAGCGTTTTCATTAAACCGAGCGTACAATGAAGAAGTTGCATCGAATCGACTGTACAATGGACGAGGTCAGGCAACGAAGGTTTCGAGGGCGAAAGGTCGGCGGTATTGCATTTCTGATACGAGCCCGACTCCCTTTGGAAACGCGATTCTCGCTTCGGTAGAACCACGTGAAATTATAATGCGTAATAATGGCTGGAAAAATGCTGGAGTATTTAAAGCACGATAAGGACGTATGGACGATAAGGAAGCTTTGATAAACCAAATAAAAAATTGAGCTGCTACGGCGGATATTGAGCTGAAGCAATAAACTAACTCATGGACGTGGTCTTAACGAGCAGTTACTCTTCACACCTTTAATTATTTCTCCATCTGGCTATGATGGAGTTAAATTTCGGTCATCAAAACAATATTGCGCGTGAAAAAGTCAATAACAATAATTCTCGACCACTTGCCGTATGGCTCAGTAATTAACGTTTTCATTAAAATTTAGGAATAAATGAAACGATAAAATTTGAAATATTGGGTGAATTAAGCAATATCAAGAAAATATTTCTTTAATTGAGAAAATCTCACTATAAATAAAACCTCGTTCCACGCAACAGGATTGTCGCTGATATGGATTTTATTACTCAACTTTGTGCACGGATATCAGAAACATGATTGTAAAAAGGAAGGAATAGTCCAATGGCAATTCTTATGCCTCGAAAATGTTTGTCATTCGCCAAATTTTCCTACGCTTTATCGGCACGAATGCCTCTCGAAAAGCGAGCTTATTGTCTTAAAAGAGTGTCACGCTGTATTCCGGAAATCAGTCTCACGGAGTTTCTATTTTTTTCCCTTACGATTCAACAAAAATGCGTTCTACAACCCGCGTCTCTCGCAGGACATACATCGGTTTGTTGATTTTCGCAGAACCGCAATCCGAATTGCGAATATCTAAATACGCGGTGGATTCGTTTCGATAATTGAAAACGCGGTATGCACTTTATTCGCCTTTAATCAAATTGATCGAACGTGAGTAATCGGCTACCTCGGGGCCTCGCATTTCCGTTTAATCGATAATCGTACTCCTCGAGATTTCGAGAGCAAACGCCGGATATGTCTGCAGTCCTGATAAAGTTTGCGCTGCATTTCGAGGGAGAGGATTACCCGATGAAAATGTTCCGCGCGGAACTCAAAAGGGGTTAATCGTCTGCGGCGGTGCGTACTGTCACGAGAAAGTGCACTTTGGAATCGAATGCAATCGAATACGCATCTTGTCGAGTACAAATACATATATCTATAAAGATATGATATATACATATATGTATTTGTACTCTTTGTAAACTTATATATATATATATTTTTGTTATTATATATTTTATGTACATATATTTATATTTATATTTATATATATATAACCTGGCTCAATTTCTCCTTGAAATTAACCACTCGACCAATGTTCCATAAAATTGATTTACACAAATTAGTTAATAAATGATAAAGCAACAGAAATCAATATACAATCTTACCTATGAAAATTGCTTATCAAATCCTCAATTCAGGCGTTAAAAATCGCACAGGTGAAAATGCGCTTCCGCGGGTCAACGCGTAAATCGAAAGTGGAGGGAGCATTTGTGCGGCACGATGAACGCTTAAATCGAACACCTAGCTAATTATACCAACGAGTTTCCACGGGGCAAAGCATATTAGCCAGGAAGCTTGGAAGAAAGATCGGCGAAAATTTCGGGATAAACGATTCACGCAGCTTGATTTATTGGTCATTCAATATCGCGCACACGTTTGTCGTTGGTTAACGTCCAATGCATTACAAGCGGACGATTAATTAATATTCGACGTTAAAGCCTCGCACTGCTTACGCATCGTTGTACGGGCCAACCTTTGCACGTACTCGAAACGCGCGCATTGTTATTGAATATTTACGCTTTGAGCCCCATCTAGAATATTCCAAGCTTGCGCTTTGCCAGCTCCAAAGGATCGGCTCGATTGGAAATATTACCCGCAATTCCGCTGGATGGAAGCCGATTTTATTCATCGACGTCAAATTCACGTCGGCGGTGTCGATAACAAACCGCAAGTGGCCGATCGTTTTTTCGGACGAAAGTTTTCGGGCTCTAAATAACCGCGGCATGAATAATCGCGTTTCGAGGCTATCGGGGGGCTTATCTCGATTGAAAATGTTAGTGTGACTCAGCGCTAATAGTGTGTCGGAGGCAAGCTGGCGATGTTAAACGAGAGTTTCAAGGAGCTTATTTCGGGTTAAAAATGTTCAGCATGACTCGACTGATGTCCATCCCGGAACTAAACCGAGGGCTACGCTCGATTTCCCCAAACACGGCAAAAATTCTAAGGCTAGAGAGACAGCCATTGTATAAATGAACACCTTACCAGAGTTTCGACGAATTTAAAGTCGAAGAGGTGGAAACGACGACTTGCGTTTAATACGACAACGAGCAAATCACTCGGAATAATGAGAGTACAGTTTCTTACAAAAATTCTGGAGGTTTACAACGGTGCATTTTACAATTTCCATAATTTTATTGCATTATGCAAATCGTCAAATAGCTTCAATAATTTTTCTCGGTCGTCTGTTTTTTAAAGTAATAAAACCCTTAAAACTCGTATATTGAGATATTTAAGGATTTCGAAGAAAGATATGCACGTCTAATCGAAACTAGTATTTTTTCTTTCTTTTCAAAATTTCACATTCAAAATTCAAAATCAAAAGGAACGGCTTGTAGGCTAATAATTGTCTCTCGACTGGCGTTCATCTTGCGCAAAGACGCCTGGAGGGTAAGTCTAATTGCGAAATAGTGTCTTATTCCTAAGGTGGATTAGAATATCTCAGACAGGAAGTAGCGTAAGTCGTCCAATTAACGCAATTAACCTGGTAAGTTTCGCAACGAGAACCCTTATGGGTTCCAAGGAAACCGCAAGACGCGATCGAGGGAACGCGCCGTCAAGTCATTCGATCATTCCGCTAACTAGTTACCTTGTAATCGCATTACTCGGTCCGGATATGCAACTAAGTCAAGCGAACGACGAGAAACGATGAGGTAATAACAAACACGAGCATCGATACTCTGCATAATCGATACTTTTCACAACGACCATTTCTGATTAGCCCCCAATATTGGCCAGAGACTCCCAACAGAGCTGTTTAAACATCAAATTAACTAATATATAGTGTACGAGAAGATAATCATAATAAATAATGAAAGGAACAAAAGTATAACTTAAGCTAAATTATGTAAATATCGATTCGGATTTTTAGAGATTAAACAAAATTTGGTATATATTGTAAAAGATATATTTATTAGTTACGTGCATGGATAGATGGTTATCATTAAAGGATATAATATCAGTACATAGGCGTAAGTTTAGTTTTCAATCAAGTTCTCGGAGAAGTTCTTAAAGCGAGAGAGAGAGAGAGAGAGAGAGAGAGAGTTTTGAGTATTGAATCCGACAGAGAGTTTGGTGGAGTTTGGTGGAAGCCCAATTCTATATCGAATATCGACTCTCATTTATCATCGATAGTTTCACTCTGTATACATTTCAGCCTTTTAATAAACCATATTTCCACCAACAGCATTTTACGTACACCTTCGCCAAGCATAAAACAGCCCTCCATTCATCAGACATGAGACCCTCGAATAAGCGAATTTCCATAGCCGAGCGTGAAAAGCGTCGAGGTCATCGAGTTTCGCGTTATCAATAATACCATCCTTGGATCCGCAGGGTCCCAAAGCCTCTTGGATCCTCAGAATATTCGAATCTGGAGCGCGAATATCCAAAAGGCGGCAGCTTCTTCAGCTTTTCGCGAGGCAACAGATGACTCGAACTCGAAGCACGACCATTTAACCCTTTCGATACGAGCGCCGGATATATCCGGCATCCATGCGATGACCTGTGTGAACGAGCGCCGGATATATCCGGCATCCATACGATGACATATATTATTCTATATACAATTTTCTATACAATCTTATATAAGTATTACTCACACGATTCAATTTAACTTTATATAAATATTATTTAATATTCCAGCTATAAATAACACTTGTTATAAGAAGCATCCCTTTATCGAGCAACGCAGTTCTTAGGAAAATCTTCATTAAGAAGCGTCCTTTTATCGAGTAATACAATTCTTATTTAAAACTTAGGAAAATCTTTATATAAAAGAGGACTGGCCACCTGCTACGCGCGCATTTTCGGCGCGGCATTTTCACGGGCGGACAGAGCGCTCGTACTGGAAGGGTTAATCGCGCAAGAATCACAGCGCTCTGGTCAATTCCGTTTGAACGGCGCTTTGGCCTCCGCGAAGGCCGGTCCTGCTCGTAAATTGCAGCTAATTGCCCGGCCTGGGAGGCAATGAAAATTGCAGGCGCCGTGGAAAGCGCGGCTGGGGCCGCGGATTTTCCATCTTTCCGCCCCGAAATCCCCCAAGGAGCTGCGCTCGTTAGCCCCCGAATAAAGGGGCTAAAAATATCCGGCGCTGGCTGCTTCTTCCTGTCTGCCTTCGAGCGTCGCGACGTCGCACGTCGCCTTATTTTTCTGGGAGCAAGGACGAGCATCACGTCCCGCGTCGATCGTGGGCGGCCCAATAAAGTCACCCTAATCCCGCGACTGGTCGCTGCTTTCCATCCCCCTTCTTCATTTTTTTTTTTTTTTTTTTACAAAGCATGAATATCGAGAAACCCCCAATTGGATATGGCCACAAGCTTTTAGACCCGTGCGCTCTTTTTTTCCTTTTTTCCTCAGGGGGAAACGCTCTGTGGTATTTTTAGAGGCAAGATCGTGAGGTTCGTTTATAATCGATCATTTTTGTATGCCGTTTGTGGAGACTTTTTGGAGTTCATATGGAGAATAGGATGGCGAGTGAGGCTTGTTGTAGCGCTACTGGCCACTACTGGCCACTTTCTGGGATATTCAGAATGCCACATATATATCTTTAATAAAAATAGGGAGAGTAAAAGGAAATTTCAGGAAATCAATACCATGATCTTAATATTGCATGAAAATCATGGAAAATCTCAAGAAATGCATTGTTCCAAAGCACTACGATTTTTTTAAAGAAAGGACTGACAAGTCATTTTAACTGGTTTGGTAGTTCTAGTGTTAATTAACATTATAATCATTGATATGGAAGTGTAAATATTCAGGTGTGACACTCGAATGGTTTATTCGAAGAAATATCGTTTTATTCATTCGAACTTTTCTTCCACCCTTTGCTCCAGGATTATTAATATGCGCTTTATGGAGATGCTTTCGAAATCGCTGCTTGACAGAGCAAAGTATTAGAAGCCTCGAGGTTGCGCTTAGTTTCGTTTCGTGACATATTCATTGGAAAGCAGCCCGCGTATTATTATGCTCTGTCTCCGAGGGCGTTTTCTCGTGTCTTTTGAGGCACTCAAATTTCACGTACTACAAGGCGAAGTCGGTTTGTTGCGAGCAACGCGGGGCGTACGAAGCCCCTTGCTGTCCGACACAGGCACGAAAGCCGAGAATGTTGGAATCACGTGGACCTGGATGATATTCCACGCGTGCAATACAGACTCAGTGGTTTTAAAAGCCAATTTCAACCAGTAATTACTAACCCGAATAACCATATCGCTCAATGCCGATAATCGAACGTAAACTTGCACAGAATCTAAACAGTGTAATATCATCAACGAGTCATCGTCGAGTAAACCAATTGGCCCATTGATTTGATCAAGTTTTATCCCATAAATTCGTACATCACGAATTGCATTAGAATATCGACGCATTGCTTGAATTGATTAAAGAAGAACGGTCACGTACGAAGACCTAGGCCATGTGGCTCTTTAACTCCTTAAGTGCGGCTCTGGCGCAAATATCCACGGAAGACGCAATTATATCTTCATTTAAAAAGAACTTGGTAAGAAAACAATGACATCTTATTTCGATCAATTACAATTCTTCTATAAATCGAGAACGTGTATAATTTTTTGTTTAAGTTGAAAGATAAATAGGTAATTAAAATTTTACATTCCTGTTGCCGTTCTTTCCCTTTTCGGCTCTACATATATATGCGAACAATCTTTCTCAAGCATGAACATTATCAAGAAGAGAACTTGGAATGATGCCTGAAATTAAAAACAACAGCATACAAGCCTGACTTAGTCAAACTTTCCAAGGAGATGCAAGCACATTGTTCGCATTGATAAATATTTATTAAGTATGAAATGTAGTTTTATTCGGTGCAATCAAATTTAGTGCGATAAAAGTTTACTAAACAAGCAGATTTGGCTCCCAGTTTTTTTTTTTTCAAATTGTTGTAACGTTCATATTTGGCTCTTTGGCTAATAAATTCGCCGACCACTGGCCTAGGCCAATGACCAATGCAATATCAATTCGTACGCAAGGATCGACTCGATCGTATAGATTGGCAAAATATGAAGCTCAATTACATGAGACCAGAAAGGAAATTCCAGGCATTACCTCCGTCCGACTTATCGCCATTCTCTCCCAAGCCTCTTTGCGGGCCACTTGAGTAACTTCAAAGCCCGCGGGAAAGTAATTCGGCGCAACGCATTGTGTCTTCCTTTCGAAAACGGAAGACCGTGTAAGCGCATTGCGCGAGATCGAAGGGAAGAGATGAAAGGTCCGTTGGAATCGGGAAGGAAGAAAAATCGAGGGATGGAATTAAAAGGCGGATTCCTCGAGGCAAGAGACACTCCATCCGGCAAATCGTTTATTTCAGCCGTCAATGTCCTTAGCCGGCTGATAGCCGATTTTACGAGGACGTTGAGTTTTTTAATCGAATCCGCCGAGGCGGAATTTAATTTAAGCCGCTCCGATGTTTCTTCCTAGCGAGCAAAGTTATTCGAACATCAATTTCAGGAGGGAATGCCGCGACGCGAAAGGAACTAATTTTGCGCCGGCTAACCGCGCTTTCGTGGAATATTATAGGGAAAAGCAGGGACGAAGTAAACTGAGCTTCGAGCTGGCATTATTCGAGAATAGGATTGATCGATCTTCATCACTGATCGCTGATGGATACTTTAGCAATGGTGTGACACCGTAACGTGGAAAATTAGCATCGTAAATCCACTGTTATATATTTCTCACGACAAGTATTACGAATTTCTAGCCTATATATTAGTTTAAATAATTGTTCAATGTCCATTTTTGCTTACACGATTAACCGATAGTCCATTTCGGTACTCCATTTGAAGGTTTGCGCGCGAATACTTTCGAAATTATATCTCGTCCCAAGAAGTGTGTCGAATAAACTTGCATTTGCATTGTAAAGAAAAGGCATAATTTACGTACTTTAAGTGTCGTTTCAAAAATCTGTCGAAGCTATAATCTAGAGAATAATTACGCGCGAAACGTCAAACGCACTTCCTTGTTAGATCAAAGTATACGATCGTAATGATTATAATTATTATACGTCTTACAACGATTTGCTTACAATAATATTCTTCTCTTGATAACGACACATTTGACTCGTATTAACACCATTAACACCAAATCTACTAAAGCGATTAAATTAATCGACTAATCGTTTTTTAGAAAAAATACTCTACCTCGTAAGAGGTGATTTTTTGAAGTACTTCGCGATTTAACAACAGAGCTTGAATCATTCTATCGATCCATCTTTCCTTAATACCCTTTTTCTTTAACACTATTCCTACCACGACCGTCAAATGACCGGTCAGTGTTTCTTTCGATTAATCGTAGAATTTTCACAGTCACTTTGAGATTCTTCATGATTTTCTTGCAGCATAAGAATCTATAAATAAACGTATCGACATCCCTTCTTCGCCCCCCTTTTCTCTAAGGACATATTTGGTACATTCAAACATGTCTGGAAATTAGTTGGTAGGAATAGTGTTAAGCATATACGCGACATATATAGATATGCTCAGAAATTGGCTGGTAATTTTAGTGTTAAGATCTATCCTTTGTATTTCTCATCTTGGCAATAATTCTGCCTCTTCTCCCACTTTGCACGAGTGAACCATCCTCCTCGTCGCCCTTCCTTCTCGACCAACCCTTACTTTTCCCTCGCTACCTACGCGCAACCTTCTCCCCCGTCTGACCGCTTTACTCACCACCACGTGGCCTCTATTCAAATTCACCTTCGCGTAGGAGGGCCGGCTTTCGCCGACGTGTGGGTGCGCAAAGTAATTTAAGGGATCAATTAATGTCGCCCCCGGCTAATGGCCCCGAACAATGTGTCCGGACGTTTTATAGTCGCGGCACGAAATGAAAGGACGGGCCTGATCGGATACAGGCGTCGATTTGAATTTCACGGAGAAGGGAGGAATCTCGTATGCGTGCAGGAAATACGCTGTCTCGGAATATTTCATCAAAGCAGCTCCACGCTCTCGATCTCTGCGATCGCCGCTTACGCGAGATTGTAAAGGAAGCGGCGCTGGAAGATGTCTACGCTACCTGCAGATTATCCGCTGCTATTTGATTACTGGGGTCTGAGAAACTTGTGGTGGATACCGCGTGGAAGTAGGACAGCGGAGATTCTAACCCTTTCGAGCTCGGATTACTATTTTTTAGTAAGAAGATTAAGTTTTAAAGGACAAACAATTTAGAGGTGCTTGATTGGTAGAAGCGGATTGTACGATGCCAAATGACGTCACTGGGCTGGAATTTATGATAAAGTAGGTCATCCTTCAGACTTGTTCTAATTTCTAAACGTGATCTTTATACAATTTTAATGTTCAGCTTACAAAAGCTTGTTATTTATTTATGTACTTTTACATTAGTATACTCTTTAATTTATTAGTATAGAAAGGAATCGATGAAAAGTGACCAAATGACCTTAGCAGTCGGTGCCGAAAAATGAATTAAAAAAAAAAAAAAAAAAGGAATCGATATATATAAATATTCGACCACCGTTGCTTTATGTTCTTTATTAAAAAAAGGATGTAGCACTCGTTAAATTATTTCTGTAGCATCGAAATTATTTGCCCTCTCGATATCCCCATCTTTAACGCGTAACCTGTAAGAAGCGCCGGAAGAATGGATCCGAGGCAGAGAATAGATCCGAGCCTTGTTATCGACATCCTCCCCCGCCGCGAATTTCCTGACGGGCAAACGCCAATCGCAAGGCTCGTCCCCAGGAACGCAATGCTTCGGGACGCGCGTTTACCCTCTCGCGAAATCACACGGAGGCTGCAATCCCTCCGAACGTATTTGTCCGGGCGTCGAGAGGCGAGCAAACGAAGAAAAGGTACAGCGCGAAAGGCGTCCACGTGCCTCGCGAACAGCTGTGCAAACAGGCTGTGCACTCGTGCACGCGTAAGTACAACAGCGAAACAAGGGATGATAACGGCTGCTTATGAAGTTATCCAAATAGCCGTGGGCGCCAATACGGGCCCGATGGACCGAGAACGAATGCACTTTACTGGAGGGGTGGCTTGGAAGCAAAGAGGGAGACAAGCTGGATGGAAGAAGTGGAGAAAAAGCGACTAGGAGGATTTATTCCAGTTTTATGCGTCTAATTGACCGTTTTATGTGAAACTGCACGAGTTGTTTAGACCTCGAAGCTCCTCTGGAAAACTGGAAGCGCGTATGTAAGTGAATGAAAGGCGTAAGAGTGCTGAAGTGTTCGATTCTAAAGGAAAAAGAGGATCTGAAAAGCTAATAAAGGAGTTTCATGGATATCGATATTTGTGCACGTGGCTGATAAGTTGGAAAAGGGAAAATCTGGGGAAGGTAAATACTATTCTATTCAATAATTCAATATTCAATTTTAAATACTATTCTAAGCTTTCTTCGGTGTCAGTATTAAAATTCGTGCTGTACAACTGCCGATGTGTATTCATTCGACAAGCTAGTATTTCGCGGAGGAACTTGAAAACCGTGGTTTTAACGCGTAGACGCGTTGCTAAGGGAAGTTCATTGTCGCGGAGAGAAAATCATTTCGTATTGGTCGGATAGTTACGTCCGCACATTCGACGATTTATCTCCCATCGTTCGTTTCATTACAGCAGGCATATGTGCCACGCACTCGAACGTTATTATATCATCCTTGAAGCGATTGTTGCCAATAACCGTGGAACGTTCTGTATCATCGTCTATTCAATCTACCACATTGTATGTACCCTGACAATAGTAATATATGATATTGCGTATGATGCGTAGTAGTCGAATAAATCTCTTCTTTGCCCCCCCCCCCCTTTCCTCAAAACTATAAATACCTTATATACACAATACTATCCAAACAGTCTAGTCGTATTACGAGTACCAAAAACTAATATACAATCTTAATACACGCAGTAAAATTGCAAAGCACTCAAACAGTTAAAGTTACTCGTAAAGACCTCGAGCTATCCAGTTACCCCAGTGCTCTATTTTTCTCCATACACCTCATTTTTCCCAATACATCTCAAATCTTTACAATTCTCCAATATGAACTCCATTTTAATTCGCAATCCACAAACCATGCAATTATTTAAGCCACGCACCCGTGGCCAAAAAATGATCGTTATTCCCAATAAAGATGTCCGTGCGCTCGACAGAAATTCTAAGCCCGCCAGGTCCGATGGAGAATTGCAATAAAAAATACGCGGGCGGGTGGAGCAAGAGTCGCCGATCGTTCTTAAAACTAAGACGGTTAATTAAAGCGCGGGGCCGGGCACTGTATCGCTGCGCGGCGCCGCTGAGGAAAGAAATTCGATGCGAGGCGGCGGTCATTGTTTGCGGAGGGAAAAACAGAAATGGATTCTGCAGTTAATATCGCGGTGAATGGGGAAGGCAATCGGTACGTACCGAAGCGGAATGACCTTATTGCCCCTGCCCAGGCGCAATCTGCGATCGGCCCTTGCAGTTACCATACAATTGCCCACCGCTCGGAATTTAGTCCCCGCTTTTTGCCTCGATATAAAGGTCGGTCCAGATGACGAACTGACCTGCCGCATAAAATCAAGGGAATGCGGCTTTTTATGCCGGAATTTTATCGCGCACCGGGAACAGGCTACTGTTTCATACATAAATCTGATTACGTCACAGCTGAAGATTTTTACCCCTACGGCGCATCCGCTATGTGGATAATAAAATCTGTAAGTAGAATAATTGAAGTGTAGAATTGAATTATATATAAGGATTTTACAACTGTTGAGAAAAAGTCATGATTCGGTCAAAATCAAGTTTAAACGTAATTCATCGAAATTAAAGGGACGCCGTTTTGCGAGCATGAATGAGATTAGAAGCGCATCCCTGAGAGAGCTAAATGCTATTTCGAGATCGACTTCCAGGACTGTCTCGAGGATTAAAAGAAGCACTGGAATAAATGTATATATATATATACATATTTAATGACTATTTCGAAGGGTATACCACTCATATAGACGTGCAAACAAAATTGACAAAGCAATTACATTGCAAAGAAACGAAAAGTCCAGTTATTTTTTCAACACAGGAATGAATGTTAATCGACAAGGTTCGAAGGTCGAGGTGTAATCGTCCATTCGAGAATTACAGATCGCGTATACGCGTCATTATCATGCTCCGGAAGGAAATTGGCGAAACTCCCGTTCGGTGGCACGTGCCAATTTAATCCGCGCGACACGTTCCGCTCCTTCTAACCAGCAGCCCTGGTTATCGTTATTTCTATAAGCGTTCCAGACTTTAATGATCGGCCGGTATAGGAAGCTGGCGCTGCTGCAGGTGGCGATGCATTGTCGAGGGATCGTTAAAACTTAACTGCAGGGTCGCACAATGCCACGAATTACGTAAGAGAACGTTGACTCGCGTAGTCGCGAAGGCGTGTTTCCGTCCAGGATGGACGTCACGCGATTCAGTTGTATCGGATCCGCTTTGCTTCGGTACGAAACCACTCTGTCAGAAGCGTATATATGGAGGCGAATGCCTCGGACAGTTTGCATGCGCGACAACATGCGATAATAACCTTCGTCTGATGAATGGTACGATAAGAAGGATGACTGCTTTGTGCGCCGAATAATACATTATGCCAGTTATCTCGCTCGCGTGACTATATTACGGTAATGTTGATTTTTTGCAGGCATTATAAGTATCATCTTTAGATTATCAAATTTTATCTATCATTGAACATATTAAAAGTAAAATGTTGTTGTTTCGTTGAAAACTTTAGAGTATTAAATATTATATATTGTTAAATGTATCGACAGTAAGATATTACCAAAGTATCTCTCTTCTTGTTTCATTCAAAAACAAAAACACTCGATGCGGTTCCTCTGCTCGACGTAATCGAATCTACATTTGTAACCGAAGGTTGATCGAGAGTTACAAACATTTTTTGCAACTGTAGGATATAATATATTTTTGCTACTTAATTCTGATATATAGTAGTTTTAATAGACGTGTAAGTAGTAAGTGGTAGACTTTATGCAGATAATTCTGATACATTGTGATTCTAATATACGGACTGTAATACGCAATGATCACCGGACACTGATAATACTTATCACTGTGGAATAGCGACAAGGGAGAAGGGCGTAGCGCACATCGACATAAATATCGTTCAACTGCTCTCTCTAAATAACTTTACAATCAGCTCCGCTGTTCCACGACATTATCCTAATGTAGCATTCGCTGTACAAGCATAATCGATGGGAGGTCCGCGCGAGTTCAGGAGCTTCCATAAATCTGGAGGGCTTCCTGCTCGTGCCAAGAAAAATGTAAATGCCCTCGCGTTAAAAATAAATTTAGAAAATTCGGGCCGGGCATAGATGATTTATGAAGCCGTACTACGGGGTTGTCGCCCGACGGTGCAGAGGAAAATTTCTCGATGCAACGTACATGCACACAAATGAACATCTGCGACGTAAGGTAATGGAGATAAAATGAATACAATCTGCGACGCGTGCAAAACGCGAGGTATAACGGAACACCGCGGAACGATGCTTTAATATTTACCAATAACTCGCCGAAATTGATGGATCCCAACGAACTTTACGGAATAACGCGAGAATTCGCCCGAGTACGATATTAATCTTGAACTACGATAAGGAGCATTATTTATATATGCCATACCATGTATTATATACTATATTATTCAACCAGCACGTAATAGATAAGTTTTCCACACGAGTATTATTATAATAACTTATATTCAACCTGCAACATAATAATTCCTTCTGTCTTCATAATCCATCCCACTGTACGTATATATTTTTGCATCGCTCAAAAAGGACCGCGCAAAGTGGTCGAAACGTCGCAATAATCCAACAATGAACTCCTATACCAAAAAACAGTACATTTTCTGCGATAACGACCAATTTTACCACTTCGCCAATTTAATACCTTCGCTCCAAGGAGCAAGCGAATTTCGTGGAAATTAAATTAACCATCAAGCGTGAACATACATAAACCAACGAAACTCCCTTTTTTCTCTGTAAAGAAACATATCAAAGCTGCAGAAATCTCGATTCATCCGCAATTCAGTTATTCTTTTCGAGATCCTTCGAGACCTCGCGTCGCGCCCGTTATTTCGAGGTCCGTGACACTTGTTGCTCCGAATCCGTCGATCGACCTTCGACCCTCCCTTTTGGCGATCAGCGCGCGCAAAAACCACAGAGCTGCCGCATAGATCATCGTAAAATCCCAACTAGCGGCCGCTCTCGTCGAAGAGGCGCGCTTCGTAATTTCCCGAAGGCTGTTTTACGGCCAGAGCGCAGCCATAAATTCCCGCAAAGCGGCGCACGTGCGACGGGGCTGCGGAACGAGCAACGAGCTACCCATGAAGATCTATGGCCGCCTACGTGAGATCCGAAAGGATGGCTCGCCGACATTAGGACATGCATTTTTACCGCCTGCCGAGCTTCAGAAGGAATATGAATGCAGGAGCGTCGCCCCTGGCTGTCGCTAAGCGAGAAACTTCCCGCGGATATTCCTCCGAATCTCACGTCCTCGTCCCAGGGGTCCAGGGCGTTTAGGAGGGAGGATCAAAGACGAGCTTTAACATCGCTTTAAGCATACTGGAAGCGATCGCGGACATTAAAGTATTTGGAATTCTATCGTCGCGCTGATCGCGGCCAGGATGAAAATCCTCGAGACACCTGGCGACTCGGATAACTCTCTGGATTTCTGATAAATGTGGCGCGAGAGAATTTTTATCGATATTCGAAGTGTTTGAATTTAGTAGAGTTAGGGTGTCGTAACAGTGCAGCCTTAGAAATATGCGCCATGATGTGTACAAAACGCATATGCATTTCGAGTGTCTTATGCCATCGAACGCATGAAAGTCTGTGTAATGAAAAATACGTGACTGTCTAGGAAACTGCAAAGACAGTCGGATAAGAGAGTCTCGTAAAGGCAGTCGTGTGGAGTAGTCGGTTAAGAGAAGTCCAGTGTGAGCAGTCAAGAGATTGGCTAAGAAGTACGACGACCAGCTCCATTTTAAATCCCAACTCTCACCTCCCACTAATAGCTTCAAGAGTCCTCGCATATAATATACCCCAATTCTTTTCTCGACTCTCATATCCTAATTCTTCTAATCTCAATTCTCATATCTCAAACCATATGATCACCGAGCATATTTCGCTACGTAAACGTATCGTACGTTTCGATGAAATTGAGGCTGGCTTTAGAAAAGTGCGCGAAAACGCGGGCGCGAATTATGCTCGTCGCTCATAGTCGCAGCTTGTTACGCGAATACCGACTACAGGGCGAAATGTAAAGATTAATCTCGACACGTAGCGCCCCGGAATATCATTATGCCCCTCTGTCGAGCGCCTCGGCGTATTTTCCAGGGACCTCGGATGGAGCTTATGATGAATACGTACCGCCCATCCCGCTAAGACACGCCGTCCCCTCGCGCGTTACTCGTTTTTTTCTCCCCGGCCTCTCCCCTGGAAACCCCGCCAATTTATTCCCCCTCCCTTCCTCGGTGCATCGGCGCATATAGGATACAGATTGCCAGACTTCATTCCGTTTTCTCTCGAATGCGAGGCATGCCCGCTACGTGATCGCGTTGAGAAGCCTCTTCCCAGCATCGAGAAGCGGCTTCCGTTCGTACGAATATCCCGCGGCGAAAGCCAAACCTCGCACGTACCTATACAGGGCGCTTCAAAGTTCGAGGAGCGAGAGGTTGAAAAGCGGAAATAATGGAAATAAAAGGCGCGCTTTTTGAGAAAAGTCGGTGAGACAAGCGTGACTCTTGTTGATAATGGATGATACGAATTATTGTGCAGTATTACAGTTATGATCCTTCTTGCACGAGACACTATGTCGGTGTGAATTTGTAAACGGTGATTTTTGTTTCAGCTTGAAAAGTTTTTCGCAGTTTATTCCTGCTGTGAATTTAGAAGCAGCCTGTATTTCTCGTAGTACGGGACTCTTTGGTGTTTTACATAGAGGGACTTAGTTTTGAACATTATTTACATCCTCCAGCTGTTCTCGCGTATATACCACTTGCTTGCTGCGAGATACATAGTTACGTAAAATCGTGGTTACAGTGGACACTTTGACTGTCCTCGTAATTTTGTCGGAAATCAGTGGGTTAATCTAATTATCATATCGCGCGACGATAAACCGAGCAGGAATAAATACACCAGGCGTCGCTATTGCTAAATACTCGACTAAAATATTTTCTCCCAAAAAACAGCGATGTATATAATCAGCACGAAAGCCTTGAGGATTACATAAAACATAAAAAATAAAAATCAATAAGCCTCTATTTCCCTTAAAAACAAGCTATTATATAATAATAGAGCGTTGTTTCGCCAATCGCTCCTTAAGCCATCCAAACTTCTCGGTCCCGATCCCGATTAGAGAATCACCCAGTAAGGAGATTAAGGGAAAGGGCGGATCGATCGGTTGAGAGAGCAGGAGAGGCCGAATTCTCGGGAGTCGAAAATCGTATATCCGGCACTTCCGGTCTGCGTTGTGGGAAACTTCGTGGCGATCACGTCGATTCGAGAGAAGGAGCACCGAGTGGTCCCCATTGGCTCCTTGTTCGGCATCCAATTTCGTGGAACGAACCGGAAAATAGGCGGTGCGCATGCTAGAGCGTGGGCGTGAGGACGTAAAACCGACGCCCACGCTGATACACGTTTTGCACTCGGAATTCATCCTTTCGCAAATCAAATTCAGCCCGATGCAATCCAGGCCCATCGACTAACATAAAGATATCCGATATGAAGTTGTTATTCCGCTGGATAACTTTGCTTCCACACACGTGATAATAGTTGAGCGTGGAACGATGTAAAATAACGTGAAAAGGCGTAAAACGCTTATTCGCCGCGTATAAGCTATTTGTACGTATACGCATATACTGTGTACACGAATTCTGTCTATCGTAATTCTCCTGTCGCTGCACGGAGTAATATTGTATACACATCCTCAAGATACTTATTGCAATCTATAAGAGTGATAGTTCGAGCAGGAGGATTAATCTCATCGACTAAGTGGTCGTTGTTCGAATAACCAATCAAGATAAAAAATTGAATTTCTGAGAACGCCTCCTCGATGAAAAAGAAAACAATGAATATCCAAGAGAAACAGAAATGAATTTTATACGCAAAAGCGTGAATGTGATCGGCGAAGGGATAAATCCGAATTGCGAAAGCATGAATTTGGGGCGCAGTATTTGTATACCGGGTGTTCCTGCTGGCACTGATGCTTTTTCCCCCTTTTTCCTCTCTCCCACGTACGATTCGGCGCCACTGCGTACTCGATGCACGTTCGCGCTCGAGATCTGCTCATGACAAGCGTTACAAGCTCACGCACGTGTACGAGCCTCCGTCTTTTCGAGCGCAAGGGAGGGATCGTGTTTATCTCGTGACCCTGGAAATAGACTCGAGACGCGAAACGCGATTGCGGCCCTCGAGTGAGTAATGAGCGAATAATGGGAAGTGCGCGGATAATGTTGTATCGGCCAAGGCGTAATCGGGTTAAAACTCGATGAAAATCGAGCGGTGCGAAGCGAGCCTCGCGGATAAACAGCGAGTAGATCCGCGACATTAATAGGCGAAAGATGCGCAGAAAGTCGGACAAGACTGGCTTTTAATCGCGATTTTATTTTCCGGACGAATCAAGGGGGAACAGAGATTCTCGTACATCGTGGGCTGTAATCGCGATATGATTATCCGCGAGAAGACATTTTCGCGTTCCCACACACTGCGCGTGATATTCGAGCGGAAGTGTGAACGCGAAAAAAATCATTTTGGCCGGTGCAAAGGACTCGAGCGAGTAAATCGGCGCGATATTGATCCTAGCCTCGAGCCAGTGTTCTCAATTCCAGCAATAATGTAACACGCGTGGGATCCGATATTCGGATCGATCGTTAACGACCATCAATTAACCCGCGCTCGAGGCAAGCTAATAAAACCGTACAGCCGCCTCTCGTATATGGACTCTATCCTTCCAGGTCTAGATGAAAATCCAAAAAACAGGGCCACGAACTTGAAGACAACGACTGGATAGTGTGGATTCGAGATTAATCGATATAATTTGTAGAAAATCGAGATCGAGTTCTAAATCGAGGTTTGCAAATTAATTACTATTACAGCGACAAGGTGTTTCTTCCAGTATAATTTTAAGTAACGCGATTACAAACACTTGTACTTGAGTTTGCTAATGGAAATTTCTTGAGTTTCGAATTGCCACGCTCTGTCCATACTTTGATCTTTGTTTGTGTAATTACGTAATCTTGCGCTTTAAGAGAAATAAAAAAGAAATTATACATAAACAATTAGTCTTCTGAGGACTGTGAAGCGATCTTTTGATTTATCAGAATCCACAAATCTCGCAGGGGAAAATACATGTCTTGGGATAAAGCGTGTAAACGTTACTTTCATGTCACTGTGTATGACAAGGAGCTCAACATAAATTGAAAAATGATAGTAGAGGAAAGTTTTGGCGAATGTTTGTTAAGTCTACTGTACAGTGAAATGGAATACCAGGTTGCAAGTAGGTTATCCACGAAAAGTCGGCCGCCGTGGGATCGATGAAGGTCCACGGTGACAGTGAGACGCTTACGTGCGAAATCTCTCGTCAGCCGCAAGATTGTCGAAGTGGCATCGCGTATTTTCCATTTTACCCGAAAAGTTCGTCGTTCCAAAAGCTGCGCGTTTCTTCCATCCGTGAGGAACACTGAGTTTAAAAAAAAACGTGGCGTTCAAACCATAGACGAGATGTAAAATTAAAGATGAAGACCTTTATTCTAAAATTAGTGATCATAAAGCCGATGTTGCAAAGTCATCACAAATCGGAGAAAAAGAAAGGAAAAGGAAGCGACATGAGAGAGTGTTTTAAAATTGGCACCGAGGAGACGCATTTCACGAAGTTGGCTACAAAGCGGAAGCATTTATATCTTGCGTGGAAGTTAAATTATCGCCCTGATTTTCGATCGAGCGGAGCACGAACTTTGGGGAGGGGGATTAAACGAGAAACTTGAATCTGTTGGCACTCAATATTTTATGTTTGATGGCAAAGCTCGAAAAGCAAATTTGACGATGCCAAAGCAACCTGAAGATAGTTAAGCTTCGACTAAGCGACTCTAAATATTATATACTCGTCGACAAAGATCCGATTTGATATTCCAATTGAATCTACATATCATATATAGCGATTAAAATCATTAGACAATTATTTTATTCTTTTTCACTGGTTTATTTGTTCTTTTTTCTTTTTCCTATCAAAAGAAAATTCTTTCCTATCGATGGATTCTCGATTTAGCCTAAATTTCGAAGCTCTCGAAAGATCACAGGATGATCTCCTATAGATGAGAGCCGACAAGCCCTATTATACTGCACATGCAACTTTCCCGCAATACGAATAATAGCGTGCAAATGGCTCCGAAATCATCGAGAAAAATACACGTATCGCTTGAAATTGGCGATACGCTTCTATCGAAAATATCTCGCGTCAAATCTCGCGCGAAATCCTTTTTATCCGCGAATTTTCACCCTTGTTCGCTTCGAGCAACGATAAATGCAGGGGAAATTGTACGCTCACTTGTAATAATCACCACGTTTCGTTATCGATATACACATATGCGCGAGCACCGCTGGAAAAAGAAGGAGTAATTTATTCGGAATAATTCAGAAATGACATTTATATTCGTGGCACGTATTCTGCTTGGAAGCGGGACACTTTGTTTGCTAATCGATATACTTATCCGGCTGGACAATGGAGCCAGCGGGAAAAAAAGGCGGCTGGTTATGTAATTATAGACGGAGCGTATTTGTTTCCCGAGGCATACGGAATTTGCTCGGAAACACAGTGGCCGGCACAATGGGGGTTTAACACAAGGCTGATTCCTATGAAACCCATTGTTTTCCATTATAATGGCACGCGGGGCCGGTTAGCGTAACGAAATATTCTCGCCCATCTGCGCGAATAAAACTATCCCCCTTAGCGGAGCCTCTTTTAATGGGCCGACATGACCGCAAAACGTCCTGGAAACGATGAGTTAACACGTCCGCCAGAGCGCTCTGCGCATGCGCGGCGATCTGAAAAACCGGGCTTAGCTTTGAATGCGACCTGAAACAATTAACACTGGAACTGCGAAATCAGGGAAGATTTAAATAATAGTGTATTAATGACATATTCTCGCTCTTAATAATAGTGTATTCTCCAAAGTTTTTTGATCATTTTTTTTGTCTAGTGGAAGATGATTTACTGACATTTCTCCTTTGCCCTTTTTTTTTTTTTTAGGTACATGTGATATATTCGAATATATACGAAAGGTGACTGTGTTCATTGAATAGAGAGAACACGCGCCGGTGGTGAATATATATAATAATCAGTGTTAAATAAATATCAAATATACTTGGTCTGGCCTGATATCGCGTTATTTATTATTCTTGTAGTTGTACGTTACAGTAGGTGTACGCGTACAAGCGAATGTGCAAGATACACTGTGTGAAGCTCCTGCAAGAAAAGCAAAGGTCCTTAGCGCTGATTTTTCCCAACTAGTCCGCCGTGACGGACGCGTTAAACGGCCCGTGCAACCGAAATCATGAACGTAGGCGAAACGTTGCGGCTTTGCGGAGCCTTCATCTGCGGTGTCGGCTGAAAAAGGATTTAGCACCGGATAATTCGATGCCGCGTCGTAAATCCCGTCGTAAACAGATCGTATTATAGAAGAAAACAACGACGTATTCTCGTCAATTCCTAAATAAAGATAATAGAAATATTAAAAAAGATTTTTAGACCGTCAAGATATTAAGAAAGGAATAAAACTCAGCATCGCTCGATTACTCAAATTCCATTTTCCTAGTTAAATACGACCTTTTCCCAGCGTCAAGTTCTCGAATCTCTTTTTAAAGAGAAAACGAGTTCGGAGTGGGCCATTAAAAGCGCGATATCACTCTCAGCTTTACGTTACATTATATTTTATGCACTATATACCGATGCTCGGTGTATACCCTCCTTTACTACGCTCCCCTACGATCTTTCCTCCGTTTCCGCGCAAGGTACTCCAAGTAACCCCCCGTCGCTTCGTTAGAGGCCCTTGAACGTTCACTTCGCCGTTTACGTAACTTTCTATCGACGTGCGGAATGCAAACTGTTACACGATTCTGGCGAGCCACCTTCCCGCTACCGCCATTTCCATGCGAACGCTATGAGCAGGTTGACAAACTTCAAGGGACAGCGCGTAGGAAATGGTCGAGCGTGATTACAAGTCGGACATCTTTTTTCCAGCCAGCGCAAGAGTTCCATTGAAATGGAAGCGCGAGGAGTGCCGCGGCTCGAAAGGAAGCTCCAGCAGGACAGACGTTTTAATTATTTCCACGCGATGTCATCCTTCTCACCCTCGAGTTCGTATTCGGTGCGTATATATTTCGCTCCAACCGGTACCTTATATTCCTCCTCTACAACCGCCATTATATTTTGCGCGAAATTCAGCCCCATTCGCGGCGCCATGTCATGTTTAAAATCATCATATTTTCCGCCCACGCTCTTCTGCTCCGATCTTTCGCGCCTTGGCCCGAGGAGTTAATAAGCTGCTCAAGGTTACATCGATGGTGCGCGTGTTAGATCATCCGGGGGAAGGTGTTCGTTTCTCGAATAAACCCAGGGGTTCGATCTACTGCATTGATTTTCGTGATCGCGTGATATATAATAATATAGAAGGTGATACGATGAGAATCTATAAGCCACGCTATTAGCATAGAATTGTATAGTGTTAATTTCTGGAAACTATTATGCATAATATGCTATATTATGCTGTTTAATGTAATGGCCAATAATATGGGATTGTGAAAGTAGTCTAGCGCGAGAATGGATAAATATTTTAAGGAGTACAAGTGCGCGTGATCGAAGGGAGAGTGTTTGGTCTGAAAAGCGATTGGCAGGGAGTGTATGGTTTGGTTTTGGATGACGCATGGTTTCGAGGAATGCACGTGGCTGATGGCTGTGGGAATGTGTACGAATGAGAGAGGGTGCACGCAGAGACACTGGGGCGTAACCCAGAAGAGAGTCGAGGGAGTTGGTCATGGAGAGTCGTAGAGAGCAGAACAGAGTTAGATAGCGGAGTATAGAAAGCAGAGTACAGAGAGAAGAGATAGAGTCAGGGACAGAGTATAGAATAAGACTGTATCCTATAAAGTAATATTAATACAGCATTTCACTTATCAACACAAGTCGCTCGCGAAAAAACACTTGAACCCAATCGCCATCGTTTAATCACTCCCACAATAGATTTACTTTGCTGATGATTTTATTTTGTTCTCCGTCAGATCTTTATTTTCCACTAACGTCTTATTCACGGACTACTTCCTACTCTCATAATCCCAATCTTCAGGAGTTTGAACGCCTTTTTGGAGAAAGCACGGAGCAGATATCTCAAAGCAAATATCGGATTCCCTTTGGTCGTTGCACGGATATGAACGACGCACGTCGCGACATCGATTACAGAGTTAAATGAGACGTTCAGGAAGGCTATTTCGATCGCCTCCATATCGGCCATCCCTTGGAAAATGGCGCGTCTTTGCTTTTCTACGCACGAAGACATCATCCTTTCACGGTCCCATCTTTCCAGAATACCCGTTCGCCTTACTACGTTCAACTCTTTAATTCCGGGTAATATCGATTCGAGGGGCTCGGGGAAAGGCGCACGTGCACTTTCATGCGCCTGGATTTTATGCAAGCTCCCTCTAAAGCTCCATGTAATTTATGCGTAAACGCACTGTAGACTCAGATCTCTTTATAGACATTTTCTACGAGGAAGCCTGCCACGGTATGTCGAATCCAAGATTATTATTCTCCCTCTCTCTCTCTCTCGACTTAAAAGATAAAACACGATGCTTCAACATTATACTCAAGAACACCACGTATATCCAACTAAAAAAATGATAAAAATCGCACCAAATGCACCATTGTAAAAACAAGGAGATCTTTCTATAAGGAAAAAATACATAACGACTCGTTTAGAGCGTTAAAATAAATGCACAACTCGGACGAGGCGGGAGGGTAGAAAAAGCAGAGGCAAAGGAAAACATCATCGATTAACGTGCACCAAAGATGTTTGATCAACGATATTTTCCTTCTCCTTTACCTCCACTGCCGCTCTTTCCCTCTCATCGGCGATATGAATTTAAGATTTTCCTCCTCGCGAAGCGCCGCCGCTCCGAGCGGGTAAAAAAGCGAAGTCCTGAAGTGTACCAGCCCCCTGGACGTTTAATTGGTATTTTTCCTCGTCGGCCGAGTTTTTTGCCCCCCGCGAGTCTCCGGGCTATTCGGCCGAACATCGCGTCCATCTCCGGAGCGCGGATGGTGGAATCATTTTTTCCCTTCCTCGAGCGGGAGGCCGGTTCAAGGAACTGCCTGCATTTAAAGGCGATATCCTCCCCCGACTTCTGGCCCGCATTGTTCCGCCTGACAAAAGAATTCATCCGAGGAATCTAATTGGACCCGTTAGCGATTTACGGGCCCCCTTTGCGCGAGCATTTCGCCGTAACATTTTCAATATTGATCAGGCTTGTCCCTCTCGCAGGAGCCGCGACTCCATGAAAGAGGAGACCCAATTTAAGAATCCTCCGGCCAGAACAGCTGAGATTTCGGGATAAGCTTCGTTTAAAGGAGAGAACCTCTTTTTTCTCCCCGCCTTATCGCCAACGCCAATCCAGGGAAGTTAAGCGCCCTGGTCCGCTGAAGTCGCTCGCGGATCTTTTTTTCCCTCCTCCGGGAGGTCGATCGAGCCGAAGGCGGACGCTTTTCCACCTTCGAGCTCTTTCCTCGGTTCTTACCCTGGATGGAAGAGCAGTCGCGCTTTGCATTAAGCGGATGCACTTACACTCCCTCTTAGCACGATCGCGATGTTAGGCGTCGCGATGGATATGCGGGGGATAGGTGCTTAAAGCTTTTGCTTTTAAGTGTGGTCAAAGGTTTGAAAAATGGAGCCAAAGGTTGGGACAGGTGCTATCGATTGGATTCCCTGTGTTTATAAACGATTGCAAAGGACTTATTATTTGGTGCTTTAGTGTGAAGCTCTGTGTCAATTTGGTAGTATGACGAACGATATAAAGATGTGGCGAAGATTGGATTTGTACTTGGACTACTAGACTATCGATATCGAGGTGGTATTACTTGATCCGTTATATGCCAAAGCAAAGTTGGAAGCTGATAATGCACTAATTGATACATTTCCTAAAGTAAGTTAATTAGAGGGAAAATATTTTTATCGAGTTTGGAACTTTTATGGCGGTCAATAGAACGTTTAATTACAACGATCGAAACTAGAGGTTTTACTGCTTAGGTAGAAGTAATTAAAAAACAAACGTCACAAAAAAGGGACAATGACAAAATAATGGGTTAAAGCCAATCGCGTAGAATCTTCATGGTTTTCGTTCATAAAATGTATCTATAAATAACCTTCACAAAATATAAAATATAAATATGTATGTAATATAATATGTATATTACATGTAAATATAAATATGTATGCATAAAATTATCGTTCTAAAACATATATCGCGTCATAAAGTACGTCTAGCATATTCGCGAGTCAACTTTGCCCAAAGCAAAATGATATTAGCGAAGGTCGTCGCATCGAAAGACTTAAGCGACTAATCCTGGAAAGACAAGCTGTTCCTGCGGGTATTGGCTAAAAGCAGGAGTCGCATCGATACCGCCGTTTCGCGCGGCCCTTTGGAATTTTCAGAAAGTTACCCGGAGATAAACGACGCCCGCCTCATCCGTAAACGGCTCTATGAGGAAAAATACAAGCGGTCGCTTTTCACGCTAAAAGTTTGATAAAGGGACCGCATCGCCGCGATGGGATGCTTTCAAGGAGATACGAGAAGAAAGACTTTCCTCCATACTGGACCCGCGGAGAGTTATCGGACCAAGGCGGATCATGATCACACGAGAAGCGTGGAACAATCCCAAATATCCTTATAAGCTCCTTAATTAATAATCAATACTAATCGTCATTGGAAAATTATCTCTAAAATTCTCTTCATAATTATCTTATCTCTTTATCCAAATTTTTGAAATAAAGTTCGAATAAAAATACGTCACACACGTTTTGAATAGAAATACAAGCAAGAATGTATTCTGTATTGTCCGAGAATCATCTTTAATTTCCACTACAAATTCTAATATCCCACGCAGTTTCCATTCGATCAAGTTAGTTGATCAGGATTACGAATTATCAGGAATAACTTTCTTTCGGTATCGACTTTACTCTGTATCGATTTTTTCGAAAGAATTGCCGACACGAATGTCGAAAGCGCGTCAATTTTTCGATACGCTGAAAACGTACCCCATTCGGCGCGACTATTGGAACGATCTCTGGCCCGGAGTAAACCGCGGAGCTATACTTCCATTTCGCGCTGCTATTTTAATTTGCGAATCGATGTTGGTCTCGTTACGGCCAAGTCGCGGTATTACGTGTTCCACTTTGCCGAAAGGAAACTGTGTCAATGCCTCTGCGGATTTTAGGGCCGCCACCGGGATTGAATAAATTTCGTATCGGCCAAGCGTATCGCCTTCAAAGCCCTTTCCACCGCCGTGGAAGGTGTAAAAATCGCTCTGGGCTTACCAGCAAGAAGAGGAGACACGTCCCGGTCGTTTCGTCGTTGCTTCACGTGGGTGTCATCGTATCTGAAAGCAGAAGACAAATCGATTTGAAACATATCCGCTCGGGACGACGATATTCCTTTCCACACTCGGACCAATTATTTATGAAACGTACGATTCTTATTTGTCTGAGTATAAATCGAATATCCGGGATTAAAGGATATTACGGGATTTAGTTTTGTGCCGACTTCGTGCAGGAATTTCGTACGAAAGCAATTATTCTTGTCTTTAATGTCTTGGATGTAGATTGCTCGAACAATTGTTTCCTCGAGATTCAAGATTAATTTCATGAATGCACGGAAACGATACCTAGGAATGAGTCCATTATTAAATCAAGCTAATTCCATTTTTATAGACAGGCGGATTGGAATATTCATGAAGTGTACTGGCGAGTATCGAATTATCGTGCAGCTCGCGATGAAGGTACTCCCGCAATTCTCTAAAACAATGAAGTTACCTATCCTCAGTTTTGTGAAACAATATCACAAACTACTCGATAAAACTATGTATATATACGATAACATAAACCCCATTTTTAAGCGATACAACTCTCTCCAGTCGAAATTCTTATTTTTAAGTAAAAGAATTGGTGTTAAAAATAAACAATTCAAAGATACTTGGTCACTAGAAGTAGATTATCATATAACAATAATGACAAAGCTATAAGTATAATTGTGAAAAAAGGGGGGAAATATTTAAATTAAAATTAAAAACATAACAAAAGGACATCTACGTTTATCTTTTTTTTATCTAATTTTACTCTATCTTCAAAATAAACTCATTTTCCTCTTTTTAATTGGGCCGACAGCGTTTCAGAGAAAGGCAGGCTTATACGTTTGGAGACTTTTGGGACCTTAGCAAGAGCCCTGGCGGGGAATTAAGCTGGGCCTCGCGCCACTCTCGCGACAGTACATCCGTTTATGAACTGCAAAGTATTAGACTGCAGCGAATATCGTCCGCGAACTGCGCCATAAAGTCGAGATCGTTCGGAAGATTGAGCGCGGTACGGCTTTGCCATCCAGGAACCCCACGGAGCTTCGAATAATTATTTCAGGAAACGAGACCGTAACTTACGAGGCAACGTCGACAACCTGAATATCGCGATTTTCTTTTTTTCCCAACTTTACAGCTTTGCGAAGGATCCCGACATAAGCAGCGAAGCTCTTAGTTTTACGGCCCGAGAAGGACCCTTAGAGGAGACCTGTTTTTCTATATTGTCACATATCTTGGAAGGTACGACACACTTTAGGAAATTGTTTGAGTTAAGATCGAACGGCCTTTTTATCATCTTGAACCTGGGACCACATTTGGAAAACCTACTCTTCAAATAAATTTTTATCAAAGATGTCGCTAAAATAAAATAAACTTCTCGCTTTTTGGGATAATCGATTGGTCCAAGAAGCATTACGAATGGGAGCTAGTTCTCGTTAGAAATTGGTAAGTTTCATTGACTGTGCGCGATTCTTATCATTACAAAGAAAGACAATATTAATTTTAGACTTTTTTTCGTAGAAATCAAATTTCGAATAAAATAATTCGCTCGTCTATCTCATAAAAATGAAGTACTTTGCTCTTGTCATCCTTCATAAATCAAGGTATAAGGTGTGGTTTTAAGATAGCCTAGTTTACAGAGCCTGTAACGTAGTTTTCGGGCAATTCAAGTCGGTTTAACGGTCGGTGCTGATAGCGAAACGAACAACTGCTCGAAATTGTGCTTCAGTTCGGAACAAAATAGGGTCGTTGTTCAATATGTATAAAGAGATTGTTGCCCGAGGTTTCGCTGGTTATCATATTTCCGGAGTAACAGCCACGTCGCGTACATCTTACTTTTTAAGTTGTACTCGATCCTCGAAACTTGTTAGGCCGGAGTGTCGGCCCTCCGATAAAGACTCCTCTCGAGATGCAAACGGTGCTTGGCGCAATTGCTTCCACGGTAAGAATAACACATCCATTTCCACGAGCTTCGAGCACAGCTATTACATTCCCTTCAGCAACTCTGCACGCGATTTTAATTCCTGCGCCCAGCAGCGAGCTCCGAACCGCGTGCACCTTCCATCAGGTTGTCGCTCGAGGATCGTTATCGATATCCGCGTATTTCGAAGGCATTTCAATGGCAGCCGTGTTGGAAAAAGTACACAAGAAAAAGCGCCACGTACATATTTTAAATACACTCATCTTATAAATGTGATAATCGATTGCCTTGAGGATAGAAAAGATTGAATCGCCTCTGATTTACTCAAGAAATAAACCCTGTTTATGGAGTGTCCGCTATTGGAGCCTTTGCCACTATCAGACGCTCGATATTGATTTTCAGTCATGATCCATGAGGATGAACGAGCTGCGTGCGAAGTTTAAAGCGGCGTTACTTTTACGCTCTAAATACCGATCGATTTAATAACTCTGGCGATGAGTTCTTGGTGGAAAACTCAGCGAGCCGCTGGGATCTCTGTAACTCGGGAGGATTTTTCCGAGACAGCTACAATGTAGTCCCCGAGATGTCCTTCCATTCCACGGACGAAGGTATTCCCTAACGCGATCATCGGGAAATCGCCTCCAAGCCAGAGCGACCCGGTGTCATAGAAATAATCGTATACCTTCACCTTCAGAAAATTTATGAAGCCCGGCTACTTCTCTCGCAGACCTTCTCGACCTTCTTTCTCTTTTGCCATCACCCCCCTTTTTTTTTTGGAAAACTTTATAACAACGAAACTCCCAAAGGAACCGCGCTCTTTCCCCGTGAAAAATTAACTCGATCGTACTTCGGAGATTTTTAATGCCAACGGTATTAACTCGGGGGAAGCTTTTGTCAAATCCTTGTGTTATATCGTATCGTAATAATACCTGTACTGAAATTCGGAATATTCTCGATATCCAGATACTCCCAGTATTTTCTTTTAATAAGAAATTACATTTTATTAATCGAGTAATTATAAACTTTTTTTAATAGTATATTTAATTTTTTATATTAATGTATATTAATTTAGTAATTATATATTCACTTTTTTGTGGACGACTATATTACAAAGTGGATGGATCGTCGTTCGTGCAGGAAGACTGAGGTGTAAATCAATGCAACGTGTTTTTCGTACCCGCAGTCGCGCGTATGAAATAAAGTTGGTAAACCGCGAAAATGACTTTTCCTCAAACGACGATCCGTCCACTTGCGCTGCATTTAGCATCGAGGAAAGATTCTCGATACTTTCCAATTCCTCTGCCGTGGTTCGGCGCGATGCAAGAGCGGATCCTTTTATAGGGGAAAATTCTCCCGAAGCCGGTCGAGTTATTGTTATGGAAATGAGAATGGCTGACGTTACCGGAGGGGCTTTTTTTAAATTCGACGCGACTTACGACTGAAATTTGCCCGCGTTACACCACTGGCTTCAATTATATTTTAACGCGCTTTAGCCGGGCCCTGTCCCGCGTATGCGTCGCTGTTTTTTCCATTTTCCTTTTTCGAGGTCGAAAACATTTTTCCCGTCCGTTCCACGCTCCATTGCGGGATAAAATGCAACAAACGGGCAATGCACGGCCAAAAGCCAGGTATAAACTTTTTCCAAAAGGGCCGCCACCGCGCCCAGAGCGCAGAGGCCGATATTCAACCGGCCAACGAATGTTCCTCCCATGCGCCCTAATTAAATGCCGTATTAATTTTTCTCCTGCGCACGGGGATTCCTTCGCGAACGAACAATTTTGCCCCCTCCTCTTGGCCGCTCTCCCTAAACTACCATTGGTCGTCGCGCGTTCATCGGTATGTCCGATTGAACCAACCGAATTTTTTTCGCGAAACTATTTCGTGGACCACATCCCATCTCAGCGTCGATTTTTGAAAACGTTATTAGACATCTTTATCTGAATACTCTAGGATACAAGGAAAATTGCAGGATCTAAAATTCTAGAATCTATAAGAAAAAATGTCTTCTTCTTCTGAAAAGATGATACTCTAGGATACAAGGAAAATTGTAGGATCCAAAATTCTAGAATCTATAAGAAAAAATGTCCTTTTCTTCTGAAAAGATGTTCTTTCATATTTTGATCTTTGAGTGTATACCTCTGTTTTTATCTCAAGAATATTTCGTAGATCGTCGAATTGTATTCGCATTTCCAGTGACTTTTCGGTGATACTTTGCAGACAAGTGTTTATCTCTGACGCGTTGCAATGACGTTACACAGAGCGCACGTCTTTGCGATACATGACTTCGGTGCAGGCCTCGTTCGAATTTCGCCAGTGTTCCGCGCGTTATCTTACGTCCCAGCTTCCGTCTTCGGCTTCCTGATCCCTTGAGCGGCCAAACGGCACGATAAACCTTTATCTATGGATCGCAGGATCTAAGGCAGCGCAAATACCGTGAAATCGTGATGTACGGAAATTACACTCCGTACCTTGCAGCTTGTAATATCCACCTGCGCTTCGAAGAACAATAAGCCAGTCTGCATGAGGAATTGTCCTTCCGAAATCACCGCCCGCGCCTTCCTTATATTTCTTAGAAATTGGACAATGGGAATAAAGCGCCAGAAATTGCCTTTCGAGCAAGGAAACGCGTGAATTTTTGAATTCTACGCTTAAGAAATCCTTTGCTAGACAAATAATGTTCTACAATAGCGTCTTACGTCCTGGATCCTTTCGATCATGAATTATCTTCCCCTAAAAAAAAGCTTTGCTAATTAGTTCTGTAGAATTAAATTATGATTTTTCAATGTTGATCAGAATGACGATCATAGCGGAATTGTTCTTCATGATTTTATACGATAAGTTCTATTATTTTGAAGGAAACGATGGAAAGAATATTTATAACGATCAAACAATTTCCTGAAAATGATACGACTATTTTGAGATGGAACGTTTAGTGAAGAGCAGAAATTGACAGCAAACTGGAGGTTGTAGAATTGTGATTATCTGGCGTGCGCATGTTTAAGAAATTTGTGCGAGGAACAGCGTCAAAGTTTCGGCGGAACATTCAAGGTTGGAATCGCCTATCGACGGAGCTGATTATGTCAGAAATTATGCAACGAGCACTCACGGTAAGCAAACAAGCCAGAGGTATAACAACGAAAGCCCCCAACACAAATTACATCCGCGAAGGCAGCGATGAGTTGAGCGTACCTAACAATTACACTGAGCTCTCGAATAACCCCTTCATTCATTCTTACTCTCGAATGACAGTGCATCCCGCCTCAAAGAATAAAATTATTTTTTCGAAAGAATACAAAAATAGTCTCTTGGTCATCGCGTCTATATAACATTAGGAAGAAAATAGTCGAGCGGGAAAAGTTCAAAGCTTGAAAAGGGAAGAAGCAGTGGAATCGTTAACTCTTTCCAGCTCAAATTATTATTTCTTAGTAAGAAAATTAAATTTTGAAAAAAAACAATTAAGAGACACTCGATTAATAAAAGCAGATTATACAGATAATGCCAAAAAGCATAATTGGTCGTTCCAAAAGTTTCTTTTATTTTATAACGGATTAATAGATACCCAAAATTTTGTTTCTTCATATTATTCTATTGAATTATATATACCACTACAGCACGAATGAAGATAACTTCATGCTTTCATTTCATGTCTGCATAAACATTAGCAGATACAGCAACTGCGTGCAGATAGCGAAAGACAGTTTTAAAGAAAAAGAGGACGAAGAACAGATGCCAAGAAACTCATAGAACGATTCAGAGTCCAGTGCTAAATCATGGAGGGGAGATCGCAGAAAACGCCCTTCCAGGAAGTGCAGCAATTCTTCTGAGAAACGACCAGCTTGCTGATTTTGGTCACGATGGTCACTTCGAAGTTGAGCGCTAATCCCGCTTCCTCGAGATTTCATGGCGAGATTTCATCAATGTCGGAATTCCCAGACGCGATCAGCGGATAAATCGTCTCGATGGCCGCGCAATCCATCCGGCAGGGCTTGACCCCTCGGAAAATCTTTAAAATTCGATCGAGCCAACCGCAATTTCCAGCGGGTACACAGCCGAGGGCTGTGTACAGAGCACAGGTGGATTCAGGTCGGAAAAGGCGGATGGCGAGCGCAGGGAGGAAAGGACGATGTCGAAAGTAGGTCTCGTCGAACCATCGGCGGACTTGGGGATTTTCGAACCACTCTTCGTTTTCATCATTTAAATAATAGAAGGAATTTCCGCATCGAGCGCGAATGGGATGCGCATGGCGGCCTTTTTGAAGTACCGCCCTTTCCATTTTGCAATTCAAAAAATAGAAGGAATTTTCGCATGGCGCGATTTTTAGAGGACCGACCTTTCCTTATTGTGATTCGAAAGAGAGAAGGAATTTTCGCATGGCGCGATTTTTAGAGAACCGACCTTTCTTTATTGTGATTCGAAAGGGAGAAGGAATTTTCGCATGGAGCTCGAAACGAAATGCGCGTGGCGCGATTTTTTTAAAGCACCGAACTTTCTTTGTTGCAATTCGAAAGAGAAGAGGAATTTTCGCATCGCGGGAGTTTTGAACCGTTGGCCATTTCTTTTCACGATTCGGAATGTACGAGGAATTTTCGCATCAAGCGTGAATGAGATGCGCACGGCGGGATTTTTAAAGCGCTGACCTCTCCTTTTTGTAATTCGAAAGATACGGGGAATTTTCGCATCGAGCGTGAACGAGATGCGCATCGTGGGACTTTTAAACCATTTTCGTGATTCGGAAAATACGGGGAATTTTCGCATCGAGCCTGAACGGGATGCGCACGGCGGGATTTTTAAAGTACTGACCTTTCTTTCTTGCAATTCGAAAGATACGAGGCATTTTCGCATGAAGCGTAACTTTCTTTTTTTAATTCAGGGAAAATTTCGTTGTAAAACGTGTTTTTCTTTAATGAATCATCAATGTCTTTTTTCAATGAAGATATATAACCAGGCTCTTAATCATTTTTTTAACCATTTTAGAGATTCGTCATTAATTGATAAATACCTTAATTAGTATTAGGTTGTTCGGAAAGTAATTTCGTTTTTTCCCGTCAGAGGACTTAATTACGTTTTTTCGAAACCAACTTCACACTTAAGCCGCATAACCATTATATGTCTTGAGAGCTGATATTGCAA